>MU868704.1:35438-79875 GCA_036418205.1 Ostertagia ostertagi | reverse complement strand
GTAAGTAAGCAGTCGCTTTCGTAGTGGTGTCTCAAATCGGGGATGACAAATCGGTAAAGATGGAGACGGAACGACAAGAAGAATTAAACATCGAAAATAACGACCCATAAGCGAGGTAATAAAATTATTCCCTTCCGCATTGTAGATTAGACCCCCATAACAGGACAATCAACAAAAATACTGACCAAATTCTTAATTGCTCCTCTTAAGGAGGTCTTATCCTAACAAAGTGCAGGAATAGTTCACCACATGACTACTGCATGGGTTTGTGCCTATCAAACCGAAACATGATAGAAAAGTACGGACAACTATCTGAATGTTTTAGTAGGCAATCCCTACAAAGGTGTTACAAGGTCATCTCCAGATTACCACATTATATTTGGAAGATACGAATTGAGGATTGTGAATGACCAAAAACCCACACGAACGTCTACTTCGAGGCGCTTGGTTTACCACAGAAGCCTTACTCGGTGGTTTCATTTGACCACTGCTGAAAAATGTCAAGATGCATTTTTATCAAGAAATCATGACCTGGCAATTGCACAGCGGATTCCACATCTCACCTTTCGTACAACTTACTCAACGGCGTCTCAGCATACCAACAGAAATCGCCTTACCTGGGCATAACCACACAGTAATGGTTGAGAAATCTATACTTTACAACACGAACACATAGATGATTTCAATTTTGAATTATTAAACAATCCTTCGGCACGCATAGTCGGAAAGATCCTCTGTGCATTGAGCAATTTACACCTGACACGTGAGAAAACTTCTGAAAAGTCCAGGTTGCCATTATGCTTACGCTGATACAAATTTCGCAAACGCAAAACACATGCTTGCAAAACAAAGGTGGCCGCTTTATGATTGCAAAAGTACCCTCTATATCATCCATGCGCTGCAGCGTACCAAGCCATCGAAGCAGCATATATACATGATGAATCATCCTGATTCTTACCTAATTACAGCAAGATTTTTCTTTCCTATGTCACATTGCTTCATTAACAGTTATTCAACAAAAACCAGAAGAATTCATTGTCGGATTAATGCTCGTTAAACCCCAAAATAACTCTATGCATCTGAATGCTCTCGACATGCGTAATTTGCTCGCTCGTAAGTCTGTTTGAAATGTCATTGCTGATACATGCTTCACATATTGACAGTATTTATTTGACGTGATTCATTACGTGGTAGAAAGAAATAGCCCTAAGCAGTATATTTTGATGACTAGTTAATTTGCTACTCAAGATTATACCTATAATACTTCACCCACATGCTTGCAATTTTCCTAATGCAATCGTCTATTCTTATCCTACAAGCCAGTTAGTCGTGAGTAAGCTGTCGTCTTTGGACTTATTATCGACAACCTTTAACCAACGCTCTCTTCCTTAACACTATCTCCGATGCGATCTCGCCCAAGACTCCGTTTTCCAAACCGCATCCAATGAGCGGCTGAGACATTGAACATAAAAACGCTAACCAAATGAACTGAGTCAACGAATCAATTCACAAGAATGATATACCATCTGCAACTTACTGGCAAGTAATGCGACGATTTGAATGCATGGAGCCCCCCAAGCGCCAGAGATTACCATGCAACAGCATTTCATTGCGTTGCGTTGCGCGATGATCACTAATCCAACAGCTAATGTCTTACCGTTTGGTGGGCGCCATTCTTGCGGGCTACACAAATTTTTGATGTAATGAATTAATTACAAAAGCACAGTCCAGGCATCGGTTTCAACCATTTTGGTTTCAAGTGTGAAACATGCTCAACCATCGATTGATTCACATGGGAAATGTCACAAACTTCAACAACTTACCTCTGACCGGCGTCTTGGAAGTCATCGAATCTTCAAGAGGAGGCGGATCCACCGACTCCGTGTGGGGGCCCCCCGCCCCCAATTCAGCTCGTGCAGCGCTTGCTCGACTAAGCGGTCTCGTTGTTGTGCGGGACCCCAGCCGCGCTGTAATGCAGTTCTCTATTAAAACGCAATTGATAGCGCATTTCCAAATTTCGATTGGCCGGCAAAATGTTATGTATTTGCAAGCATCATGGCTATACTTCTCTTATTTCTAGCAATGCTACACGTCTTGAGCGCATGCCACGAGTTATCTCGCGATGTAAAGCATTCGTAGAAAAGGCGGCCAACAAAGCTCAAAATGGTTTAAAGAGGGAGCAGTCACGCGTAATCTTCATGCACGATACAGAAAAGCTATGCTATTGGAGGGGATAAGGTCCTGCCCAATGTTAAACATCGTCAGTTATTCTGTGCCAAGGTGGCCTCCGGAATTACCAATGAAAGTGATCAAAAAAGGACCAAATTTACGTTCAAGTTCAGCAAAAAACCCAAGTTATTCGATTGGAAAAGGGGTGCGATACACAGCGTGCTAGATATATAACCGTTATCGATTAATCAACTCACCGTTTTCATTCTCAGAAGAGCCACGCTTTTTTATTATCGCTCAGCACTGCAACCTTCTTTTAATCTCATGTAATCATAATCTCAATTGGGCTTATAACACCGTCCCAAGACAATTAACTGAGCCATCCTCCACCTTAAACGTAAGATAACGCGAGAATAAATAAACCCGCATGGAATGCCAACTGAGCAAACGACGCTTCCTTTCATTTATTGTTTTTGATACTTTTTAACCTTTAGCTCAATTTCATAAGATCGCTTTTCATTTGGCGAATACCCAAATCTGGTATACCGTAATGAAACGTCACTCATGACGACAGTGCAACGTATTATCTTAATCGATCTCTTCTTTTTAGTAATATTAATCCAACGTATTATACATTTATACTATCTTATCGTATTTTCAAAGGTTTTTTTACGACTTAGCGGCATGCCAAACCAAAAGCTGATTGCCACAGAGATATCCACTCAATGTGAAGAAATGACTCTGGCTTCACCGTGAACTCCTCTTACAAGTTTGTTGTCTTATTGAATTTTGATCCTGATTTGTGCTCCGCCCCTTACCTGAATTACTTCCAATCCAAAGTCACTTTGCAAAAACTGGTGTTTACAATCTTCCATCCGACTCGCTCTACGCAACATCGGCTGCCATGGATTATCCCTTTTCCGGAAACGACGCGCCGCGCGTCGTTACGTGCGAACGCAGCACCCCTACCCAGTGCCGAAAACGGCCACACACAAAACCAGAGCTTTTTCCTTTTTCTTTGTCTTCGGACGTCGTTTTTGTGGATGTGTGTCTGCCACCCACGCTCTATACTCGTACTTCCGAAAAAATAAGAGATGTGCTGTCTACCGAACGACTTTGAGATCTTTAGGAGCACGGTTTAATAGAGCCGTCTCGGACAAGGCAATGCAACGAACGCGGACAGGGGAGAGATTCAGCTTTAGCTTATGCTATTTTTTGAAGAGTAATTGATGTCTAGGGTTGAAATTTTCTCAACTATCTCTCGTAATGCAGCTGCTAATTGCCTTCGTTGTATGTTTGGGAAGGGAAAGTACATTGATAGTAGATGGAGCGGGAAAACGAAGTTAAGGGGGGGGCAATTCTCCGATGGATTTTTCACAAGTTTTTTTCAAAACGTCCCCAGAATGATGCAAAATGTTCGAGCAAATCGAAGAAATTATGCCTTCTTTGGGCATACCGCCTGTTCTCTCTGCTCGACGGGCAGAAATTGGAGCGGAATCTAGAGTGGAGGTGTGTCGAACTGGCTTTCAATTGAAATAAACACTCGACTACGAAAAAACAGGCAAATAATGAACTGAAGGTGTGTTTGAGGAGGAGGGAGATGAAGAGGGAAGGTGGGTGCGCGACTCTCTTGGATTTGTGCTCACAAAATTCCAAAATATATAACGTGACTTGTCCCTTCTTGGAAGTATTATCGATCTAAACTTCGTGCAATGCTTGTTTCTAACCGAATCAGTTGGTCTTTTGAAACACAAAAGAGACTGCTTATCCGCTCGCAGGAATGGCACCAAACCCCCAAAATTTATCCTCGAGTCCAGGAGGGACCTAACGTACTTTTTGCCTTTGCTTTGATTAATACTACATTACACACAACACAACATCAAACCTTGCTTGGACGAGATTCTGTTGAAACACAAAGATAACTCAAAGCCCGTTATTGTCTCCCCTTCCGAGTTAGTACGACCAGGCATGCGGCACTAAAATAGAATCAAAAACACACGTAGTAATGTGAAGTTTCTACATCATAGAGATTGTGATTGTGGCCGACCAACTACGCCTAAAGTGTTATCGCCGCTAGTCACAAATTCCGCTAAGAGTTTTGGGAATAATATTCTGTCTCCGTTGTGTATTGATTCTGGGTGAACTCACCAACTACTTGTTCAATGTACTTCCTGAATAATTACATTAACTGTATAATAATCAACTCACAACTTGTAATTGGCGTGAATATTAGCGAGTAATCCGTGCTGATAGTTTCGAGTGAGCTGAAAAGAGATCCATAAATCTAGCTCAATCATGATCGTGCCAAATGTTCAATCCACCCTTTATATAACCATCATATTCTCACGTCTTTGAAGCCAAGCTGCACGCCTCATCACTGTGATGCGCTTCCTATCCCCTATTATCCCAGGATCTTGCCATTGAACACACCTTCTTAGGAATGCGCACTCACACCATCCGAATTCTATCCAGCATGCGAGTGCCAAGTTAGTGTTGGCCTATAAACACATTTAAGTTGAGTCACGCTTTTTCAAGTAACTATTATAATTGGAGTCTCTAATAGATCCGGATAATCAATCATGTGAAAGGAAGAACACTCGAAAGACGTCTACGGGGTTTTTGTGAACGCAGCGCATTTCGACCTCGCTCTCAACCCTTGCCATAGGCCATAAAGGACTAGAGATTTTGGACTGATTAAAACACATTCATACTATAATCGGACCTCCATAATGCGTCTCATATAATAGTAAAACAAAGAGGTTAAGCTCCGTACCACTCTTACCCCCCCCCCCGACAGGACTTATAACTGGATGCAGACCACTCGAATATATGAATGTAATCAAAAAACCAAATCTTCAAGTGTGTGAAACAAAGAAATGATGATAGGAAAATAATGGTTTAAAAGGAGCAAACAGAGGTTTATGTAGCAACTTCGGAAACCTTGACGAAAAAGTTAGCAGTGTGTACAAATAGTGCTCTTTGTGTACGTCAAACCTAACCATTCAAAAATGTTTTGTCTTATTTTGTGCTCTGTTATTATTTTTATGCTTATTTTTAACAACGCTTTATTAGTTGTTTGATTCTGATATGCGTTAATGTACCAGTGCATTACTAATGATTACGGGCGACAGCGCGTCGAGCAGCACCCGTAATCATTACTCTGAAGGACTTATGCGGAAGCAAGGTAAGGGTCTGCGAGGAGCAATCGATCATCGATGACTATAAGTTTGCCCTTAGCGAAAATAGTTTTTTGTTTGCCCTAGCGTCTTCCCCTTGTACGCATACAGTTTCAACAGTACTTTTGGAGTTTTTCTTGAAGTATTGCGCTTCCACCACACGCCAGAGAAAGTAGAGAAATTTTGTTTTCACAACTTTGTAATATTTTTGGGTGCTATCTTAGTTGGGGGAGGCACGCAGCGGCGCGGCGCTCTGCTCGTCTAGCGCTCTCTCAAGCGAGAGAGCACTAGGACTGAGCCGAGGAGGAGGGCTTGGATATGAATTTCCCGACATATCTAGGGCGGGTACTACGTTGAACAACGGCGGGTTGTATAGGGAAGCAGTAAGCAATATTTCCGTCTGTGTATGGATTTTGCTGGGAATTTACTCTCGCTGCGCGAGTTTACGCTCATTTCAACGTGACCGCAGTTGGGTGCGATGACGAAGGAAGAGTTTGACAATTGCTTGCTGATCGAGGACTGCTGTGGAAGAATCGCCCATGCCCAAATCCGAGGAAGGTCACCAAGGAGCAGTGCCCCACTGGCGAAGATGGGAGGTGGAAGGTCGAGTGCAACCTTCGCTCGTGCAGACAGCCTGGAATAGACAGAGAGATCGGTTACCTGAAAAAGCACATTTTTCGAGTCTCTGCATGGTGATCGACGCTATCACGGAAATGCCTCTAACGCTCGAGGTGGAGGAGAACACGATCGTGCAGTGGAGCCAGTGGTTTCGAGATGTGCTCATCCAGTACTACAGTGACAACGTTGGACAGATCGGCGGACCGAACACGGTTGTGCAAGCCGACGAGACCAACACCGTGCGCCGTAAGTACAACGTAAGCCGTGTCGTTCGCAAGATTGGGTGGTTGGTGGAATCCAGGACGGAACGAAGACGGTATTCGTCGAAATCGTTGATAGGCGCGACGACGCTACTCTGGAAAGTGTTATCGAGCGGCACGTAGCATCTGGAGGAATGGTTCGGACGATATGTGGAGTGGTTACAACACCTCTCCAACTTCGGTTACATCCATGAGAAGGTGAACCACAGCGTCAACTTTGTAGATACGGCGACGGGATGTACACCCAGCGTGTTGAATGCTTGTGGTCCATCTTGAAGGACGACAAAATCCGCACACGACACGGCCTCTGCAAGGGACCCAAATCCGCCACACGAACGGCTCAATGGGGGATGCTTCTTGGGATACCATTTTCTTCAAAGTATTGTGGAGTGCAATACAATGAGCGATAACTCCTCTACGAACTGTGGGCGCTCATCGATTAAATACCGCATTGCGCTGTGATTTGTGATTTTTGAAAACCCACGGCCTTCTTTCCGGGCCACAGAGGCAAGAATTCCAACGAATATACATGGCTGACTGGCCTATATCATGGTTAGATAAGACGATTTTATGATCAAAGTTCTTGTATTCCCACATGCTGAATGCCAAATCACGCCGTCCTCGGCACACCACTTGCCCAAGCGGTTGGTCCTGGTGCTATCTCGCTACGGAGGGGGAGAGCACTAGAGCGAGCGAGCGCCACGCCGGCCGCGTGCCGACCCATCTCGCTAAAAGATAGGCCTATTTTTGCCCCATTATTGATCAGCAATATCCGTATGTCCTGCCCTCATTACCCACATTATCTCATACATTGTCGGTCTCTTCAGCGTACTGATGGGAGTACCAACAATGGTAGACGACGATTGAACTTCATCGCTCTTTTTTTGAGAAACATACCAGTCAGTTCATGAAACAGGTACCTGCTTGAGTTGTCTGCGGGGCTGGTATCTATTGTGTCTTTAATGTTTTCATTTTAATGGGTGATATAAATAAATTGAACTGCTTGGGTCGAATTGGTGTCGGATCCGTTGTTCGCAAGTTTTCATAATTCTTGCGTCTAATATTTCGAATTTGGTGATTAGGGAGTCAGCCGCTTTCAGTGTGAGTCGAAACGTAGTTGTGAAGCTTCGGCTACTGGAGCATGAGTGTTAGTTATGCAATTACTCTATTTTTTGCTCATATACCGGCTCTACAGCAACAATAATCAGGAGCAGCTGAACAAACGCTAGTGGACAAGCTGAAGTGTGAAGTGATGTCGAAACTCAATATCACACTGCATGGCAGTGATATTTAGCGACTGGCAATTAAGATCAGCAGTGCACACTCATTGTTTCAAAACTTCATGAATACGGACAAAAATCGCACGGCTCTTTCAGAGCTTAAAAGTTCACCCTGGAAGTGAAAAAGGCAAGCAGCTGTAAAATATAAATCAAAATACTGAGCTGAAAATCTGGATAACTGTTGAATCTGCACAATTGACTTTCTTAGCAATGGAAGTGTGAACATTGGGATTGGTTTGCACTGCTGATTACAGCGCATTCCTGAAAGATTGCACATGGCCCGCTCACTAACCATGGATGGAGGGACGGGTACAGTCAAAATCAGCACAACCCACTCCCTCACTGCAATGTAACTGTTGTTCGCGGACGGCCATCTGAGGAAAAAGCTGTTTGTAACGATACAGGTTCGATCCATGCTTATCCAGAACCTATTATTTGTTAAAATTTGCGTTTACAGGAACCCGAAGAAGTCTTGTCTCTCAAAAGGTATCCGAACAAACAATTTAGAAGTTCGGGTGAGCACAACTCACAATTTGTGATGATCATATCATGCTTACTGGATCAAATCCTGTGTGTGCTCTCCCGACTCACACTAGTCTACGCTTCTCATCGTTGATTCGTGGATTTTCCTCCAAATACCATTACTTTATCAGTCTGTCCTGCCATTTGATCAGCAACAGCTCCTTAACCTACGTCACACTTCACATTTGACTCAGCCTTTGGCTGTATATTTCTTGCCATTCAAGTCGTTGTACAAGCGGTTCAACTCACATGTTATTGCTCACGACATAAATCTTTCTACACGAGCGGGATCCTGCAACCGATTTCTCTGGTTTATTCCCTTTCCCGTTCACCTGAACGTATTTTTCTGTCGTATTCTTGGTATGCAGCAGGATACTTCAGCACCCAGGTAAATTTGATCACTTCTTCACCACTGCTCTTCTGATTTAATAGGATACTGCGAAGGTGCCAGAGTGGAGAATTTACTTCGATCGTTTTGCTCATTTTTGACTCTTTCGTTTTGGACCACTGGGTTAAAGAATACCACATGTTTCGTAACTTATTATAATGACACCAGTTTACCTAGGTTTCGAGTGAACTAACGCAACCGTAACAGACACTCCGCGAAGCAAAGCATGAAAAGAGAAGCTCAGGATTGTGTCTCGCTAAAAAGCGCAAAAAGCGCTTTTTGACGTAATGGATGCATGAGAGTACTTTCTGTGCCCAAAAAAATAAAACGCTTTCAGCTCGCGAAGTAGTCGAGCCTGTGACTCTCGCCTATGGAAGCAAGATGCTCACTACCCAGATATGAGGTAGGATCAAGTTTTTGGTACCATTTAGGTCTCTGACCGATAATTCTCAATAGAATTGCTTAAGGGTTTTACTCCTGGGCTCGGTTATTCCGAATAAGTAAGTTGTCAGCATCAGATTGGTCTAAAATTTGCTATCTCTTACTTTCTGAAAATCTCTTGTTATATAATTTCTTTATTAGATTTTTGATCGTTGATAAATTCAGTGCTTAGATGAATTTGTTCGCGTTCCAACCAATATTTGTTGATTGTTTTGCCTACTTTTATACTATTCAAGTTTGAGGTCTGGCTTTTTTAGACTGTATTATCATTAACATTATCCACCAGGAAGGATGGTGAATCGAAGTGGCCATGTGAAATAAGATGTCAAACACTGGCGTAGTCTGAGACGCCTGATTCATATCTGTACTTAATTCTGGTGAACGACTCTCTGAAAGAAATACGATGGGGGTGTTTAGAGGGACGTGACTGAGCTACTCGATAACAGCTGGCGTCGCTAAGTGTGGTGTGCGTCGATGGCATCAACAGTAGTGGTTGCTTCATGTTTTTATCAGGTGGGGTTCCGGATCCTTGACTGACGAGATTGTTTTGTATTTCACGGGTAATATCCTTTGACGATCTCCAAGCGGTTTTGCACAGTATCTCTTATCGTGGTATTGTATGCGTGGTTATGCAGGTGTGTTAAAGCGTAACAACATTCTACTCCAAATCTTCAATGTGAAGTGAATGGAAATTTCGGAACAAAGGAATCGGGGCATGTCAATGTGGAGTTAGAGCAGTACGTCGGCATATAATGAACAAGGTATAATGCTGGACTTGGGTACGCCTCTGGTGAATTTCCTGCATCACGTTGTGATAGTGTTCTGGACTACCTTACAAGATTAATGCAATATGTTTGCAATTCCGTCTTCAATCAGATCAAAGTAATTGAATATGCCTGTAGGGGCGATTAACAAAAATTCAACGTTTAGACGTAATATTTTTCTCCAGCCGTTTTTAATCAATGTATAACGTATTCATGTCTTATAGCTGTACGCCCATTGAATTCAGAATTTGCTATGTATATAAAGGGATTCATTTTGCGGATAATTTACGTCATTTAATTCCAGTTTTGCTCCGCCAGGATTCAAAATTCCTTTCCATATTCTGGTAACGCTGGCGGGATATCCGTAGATGAAACGACCTCGGTTAATTTGAACTCCCCTCCAGTGTTGCTTTTCATCCGATTTCGATAGGCAAATGCTGACTCATAGGTTGTGATGATCTTCATTTCATTACGCTGTTCGCAATTCGAGACTCTTGTAGCTTTACCGATTTTGTAATAGACTATCCATTTGTATTGAGCGATGACTTCAATAAAGTCTATAAAAAATAAAATAGGAAGTCGAGAAATTCGTAGCTGATCCTTCGAAAAGGCAAACGCATTCGCAAACACAAACTCCAGGTATATAAGATCAGGATACTTGTGCAAACTGGTTGTAGATGTGCAAAGGTGATTATCACGTGAAATGCAAAAGTTTCCGTCAGTGAAGGATTCGACGCCTCCACCGTGAAAAACATGAAGCAACACATACGTTGAGCCATCGACGCAAGCAACAAACTAGGCCGATGCAGCTGTTTGGACGTACTCAGCCACGTCCCTCTAAATCACCCCTCGTATATTTCTTTCATGAGAGATCCGTCTCAGCAGCTTATGGAAGACGATTTGAACCATCAGGTCTCAGACTACACCCAGGGTTTGTACCCTTATTTCAAATGGCCATTCGGATTCCCCATCCTTCCGGTCAGAAAGAACGCCAGCACAAACGACACGCAAACAGTAGACGCTAACATGTAATTTTGTACCACCTTTTATCTACTGAAAAAGGGAACAGAATTAAGCTCATCCACGTTACAAAAGTGTGTTTGCTATTGAAACAGTGTTTTAAACAAATTTACGCAGATTTATTGAACTTGCTGAGTTCTTCAGGCACGATAGGGTTGGGGCTTTCTCACAGTATCCGAGAAACTACTTCTACTACACGACTTTCAACTTCACCTACGAACCATGACTCCATTAGGATCCTCAATAACTCCTTGTGAGGAGTTTAGTAAGGGGCGGTAGATCCCGAGGCAGGATGAGATTCGTATCAAATTCGCTAACATCAATACCGGTTACTTCGTCTCCTCTACCACCGCCCTTCTCAACTCATTCAGTAGGCCGTGACGTGAGAGCGCGAGGATGAACGCAAAAATTTCAAATAAGGTCTAAGAAATTGTTTACGGTGCAGAAGGTGTAGCTCTACAGTGAGTGCAAGCTGTACACAGCATCATCTATCAAAGTATTAAAAAATTGCCGAAACCTACTTGTATTCATCAGGCATATAGCGCGACTTCACCACGGTTCCAAATGAAACAATCACGTTCGTCTTTCTAAGATTGAGGATTCCGTCAAGCTCCTTGAAAATCCGCTGTTTATCAAATCTCAACGGCAGAGCTATTATACAAGCAATGCGGGCTGGAGCCAGTCATATATGCAGAATGGGCTGATTCAATCGTACTCCTTATAATATCCTACCTTTGGCAGTACGTTATGACGAGAGTCAAAAGACACGGCAATTCCACCTATGTCAATCGATTTGTGGATAGTCGGACGTGGATAGTCGAGATAAGGATTTGAGTTCGTAAAAACGAACGACACCTGGGCAAGTAGCTCCTTAATGCATAAATATTACACAAGTTTCACACTGAACGTATTAGTAGTTCGCATTTAAGCTTGTCCCAATAAATTAGTGAATCCACTATTACAGTTTATCGTACTTCCAGAAATCCCGAAAATTGGTGAAGTGCGTGAAAACAGCATAATGCACGAATGTTTTGCGCGAAGTACGCATCCACACCAGCTTGTCTACGCTTACGGAGCAATTACTCAGCCCATTTCCATGGCTCGCTTTCCGTGGCTGAAACACTTCATATTTTTCTGGAAGCCTCGTTTTTTGAGCTGCTCCTCTTAACCACTTCTGATTAAGATCTTCGCAAACGCTCCAACAATATAGAGAATCGACCAGCAGATAGGCAAGGCGCTCCCTCACTACCAAGGTCTCTATAGTTCACCATCTATCGAGAGGTTGGCTTTCTCATTAGTTTGAAGATGACCCAACACTCCCAAAACTACACCCTCACTGGCCATCGCAGTGCTAGTACGCCAGCTTTCACTAAAGCCGTGAAATATGACGAACAGCACGCCTTTGCTAGCACAGCATCCGCGCACTTGTAATAAACATAATGGAATGTAGACATCTAAGCTAGAGTGCGTAACCGATTTAAAATTATTTATTTATATGCTCGTGTCGCTTTGAGCTCCGAGGAACAGCTCCCGCACACAGCCCTGACATCGTCAATGTTCCTGTCCTGATCCTCAGACCTTAGTACCTTACAGTGATCATCCCACCTTACTCTCATCAGGGTTTCAGCTGGACCTCCGCGTGAAGCTGTACTAGCAAGTCTGCCGGAGGAGCAGTAGCCCACACGTGAAACGATTCGGGAGTTCTGATAGCAAAAGCCAACTTCATTCTAGTCGGCCGACCCTATCAGAGCATATTGGCTGGAGGCAACCGAGAGTGACCATACGCGTGGGAACCCGCGCCGCCTAAGTAATACAAGAGTCACTGGAAGAGATCAACATCTACCCGTAACTGGCCGCGCATTCAAATTTGAAAGTAACAAAGAGCATAAGCTGCTTTTCCTGAGCTCGTTATTCGGACCACCATCTGCGGCGGAAATAATTCAATAAACGAATTAGAGACTCTTGCAGGCTCCGCGGATCTCCACTTCTTTCTGTGTGGCGCTATCCTCGCTGCCACAACCAAGACGGCGCCAACTCAGTTTGACCGCTCTATAGCGCTCTTTCCTAGGAAGGTAATTTAACCGCTCCTAAGCAGGACGGTCTTTCAGGCGCGCGTGACAAGGCCTTTTTTGAAATGGTCTTCTTGGCGTGAGATAATAGGGGCAAGACTGCGGGAACGCCACAGAACCATGTTCATTTTCATGAACGGGCCCTCTGAAATACCGAGAAAAGGAGGTCCCTAAGTTTCCGTTCCTCGGTGTAACACACTTTTATTTTGGCATTTTTGGGTTGACGGTGCGCAAATTCGCTGCACAATGGAGTTACATCAAAACCCGAACAATCAGAACTCCATTTTGCGAGCGAGTTTTTGGAAGTTAACTCGAAATGTAAACATTTGTTACCCCGAGGAATCGAACTAGGGACCCTCCTTTTCTGGTCTTCAGAAGGGCCGTTCAGGGAAAATTGAACCATGGTTCTGCCCGCAGACCCCGCAACCATCCGGATTCAACAGCATACTCACCACCCTACACACCCCGCGCGGTGGCTTCTCCGCGGGAATCTGCTCCCTATAGTCGATGGCGGCGAAAAGAACGCATTTTCAAATAAAGCTCGTCACGCCTGAAAGACGCTTCCTGTAAAGTGACATACCCTCCGAACCCCGAACTTCGCGAAATCTTTCTTCGCTCAAACTAGCTCCCTGGACTTATCGTCAGGATAGAACAGCCGACAGGAAATGTCTCCTTGTTGTAAGGCAATCCATTTGTAGATCGACACGGGATGCTATGTGTTGGATGAGCGGCAGAGACTCCCATATGAAAACGACAAAAATTCGAAATTCAACAATACCGCAAAGTGATTCACTAATTATGGGACAACCTAAAGGGGGGGCGGGCGGCGTTATTTCTTGTGGATAATGTTGCTGCGCTAGCGTTCACCCACCCTTGCAAATTTTCAAACAGTATACGTCTCCGCCACCTGATCATGGCTACTCGGCTTAAGCCACTCCACTTATCTACCCCTCCTATATCTAGAAGGCGAGGCATTGCTCCCTCAAAAACATCTCCTGAAGCTCTTTTCTTAGATGGATGTGTGGGGTAGAAATTTCTATGCCGCATCTGCGCAAAGCGGCCCTAAATTATTGTTGCACCGGACCGCAAAGATGACAAGCCATCGCCCGCTCCTGATGCGGAATTCAGGCTACTGACACTACTTGGAACCGCGTTACTGCCGTGCCGTAGAAATCTGCATCTTGTACACACATAATATTTGATGGATGGGAAGCTGGTGACGACAGCTTCCGGTTGAGTGAGCAGTTAGAAAGAGCCTCAGTCGGATCGTCTCGACAAAAATGTGAAGACTTGATTGGTGAACAAGTGAATACTGATGGCAAACGATTGCTCCATCGTTCGTTGACGTAACATACTAGAGGCAGTAGATGCAACGCTGTTCAGATGTATTGGGTTGGTGCATAATATCGAAGCGTTTTTTTCAAGCGTATAAATGCCATCAGTACAATTAGAAACCGAAATCGCGTATTTCATTTAAAGTGCGTTTTCCGTTCCACAAAACCTAATTTGTCTTTTTTTGAAATTATATTTGTACTCATATATAATACTTATAAGTTGGAAAATTCAGGCAGCAGAAATCAGCATTTCGACAGCTGCTATTTTTCAGGTCACATCAAAAAACGTCAAAAAAGAGTTCTTTACAATTCGTTGTTCTTATCGAACCTTGCTCTAATCAACCCTACCTCTTTCGCGCAAATTAAGACCATATTTTTGCCGTACAAACTGAGAATAGTGAATCCTTCAAAAACCAGCCCAGAAGAATTTTTTGAATTTAAAATCCGGTGACTTCCTGCGAAATAAAATAAAAAAGCATAAAGCATATGTCGTTGAGACTTTCTGGGATGCGGCACACATTCTACTTCCACTTGTGTATTCGTAGTGGCGCTTGAATGCGATGTGGCCGATACAATGACGTGCGGGGCCAGCCGATGAACAAGTCAGTGTTTTTGTTATCCTCCCAGACAAGTCCGGTACCAAATAACCGATCCCGGAGGGATGGAAGGCTTGGTTGGCCCGGCGACTCACGACAGGAATTGATCCTCAGGCCGCTCGCGTGGTAGCGTGGCACTTGCTACTACTTCCGCCCCAAAAAATACAATAAAAAAAGTTAAATACCATGTAGGAGGGGACATTCTTCAACGTTTGTGAGCAAACTAAGAATGCAAGCGCCACATTCATGCACAAACAACCCAAACATCGAATAGTTGAGTCCGCGTTGCAATTGCACTTCAGCGAGAAACGAACCTTCTTATGATAAATCTATCAAATTAAGACCCTCTTTTATGCATTACGTGTCGCTCGAGATATTTTCTTATAAATGCTTGCAAAGACAATCTTGTCTTCTAAAGCTACGACGTCCCATACGCGATCTCACCTGATAAGCTTTAAAAATCCGCCCGAACTTGCACGAAAACGCTGCGATCTCCTTTTCAAAGAGAGTGTCGAAAAAACTTTGCCCCACAAAAGTATTCGACGAGGTTTGCAGAGTTCCAACAAAGCATCACATCACCTTGGTTGAACGATCGGGCTCCTGAAGGTAATCTGTCAATTTGCTCTATCAAATCGCATTCCATCTCCTGTCAATACGTCAACTATTTCATTTAATCAAGCTCATTTCGTAAAGAACGGAATTAAGACCTGTAAAATTGATTTACACCAATAAGAAACTTCTCGATAGCTTAGGAATGCCTTGCTTAACCAAAGTTTCTGTAAGTGTTGACACAGCAGTCAAAAGAGAGAAGGCCACTCGTGTTTTCTGTGCCATTGACATCATAGGACACGAGCCGTGAGACCCTCTGTGAGACGAAGAAAATGCGAATAAGCATCAAATTGTAGAAAAATCGTTAAGTTGCGATGGCCGCCTTGCTATGCCGTCTGACCATAAACTGTCGGACTGTTACAGGTACCCAGTTCCTTCCGAGAAGGTTACAATAAACAAAACGTTTAATTTTGAGGAGTATGTGTTCAACTGAAAGACACACTCCTTACGCCGAGTACTGTTTAGCTGTGAAGTGCGCTTGGAATCAATGACAGCAAGATTGAGCGACATGTTCTGGGCAGTTTTCTCCCATGTGGATAATTCGCCGTTCACGATATTTTCCTATGTTTCGTAGAAAGGGAAGCGATTCAGACAGTTATCGTTGCTGCCAAGTTAAGCAAGGCGTGACGGCATTCACGACGAGAAACTGCGCTGTTTAGTGAGCGAGGACTGGTGAAAGCACTAGACCCAAAAAACGACCCGCCCCTTAGTTTGGTAGGGATTTGGACGAGTTTGGCGTTGCCAGAAGCAGCACAAATGCAGCTCACCTCGATTGGAGCCCGTGGTTGGTTCTGCCACTGAACGCATTGCGGGAAACTACGGTCACACGTATGAGAATTTGCTTGAGTTAGTGGTTCATGACGGTGAAAAAACACGCGTCAAAAAAGGAGTCCAGTTTCTGCATTCCTTGGTAGAATTTTCTACTTTTTTCGCCACTGAGCGTACACTGAGCACCACAGCGCTCCTTTTAACCCTTTTAGAAACTACTGATCGCTGGCCCTTCACGTTCTTAAGACACAAATTTTAATCAGCATGAACCATAAGGTATAATCTTCAGCCACTAACCTTGATGGATCAATTGGCAAGCTCTTTCTTTTAGCTTAGCCACCGAGATTGGTATCAATTTATTTCGGCTCGGCAACGTTTCGGCGCAATCGCCTTTTTCGGAGCCTTATTAGAAGCCGAGCGTTAGAAGGCACCCTTTATAGTCATGCCGAGATTAATGGAGAGTCGTTCATGGGCAATGCTCTTTGTTACTTCCAAACTGTACAAAAATTCACTGAACCTGGTGTATGACCCAGAGTTCGGAAAAAAATACTCAAGGAATCTTTTGAACTGCCCCTCTCTCGCTTTTATCCTTTACAAGTTGGTTAAGTCGGACGTTGACCCATCAATTATTGTGACTCAACTGAGGACGACTGCTGCCTTTTTAGCGTCTGATAGTATTTCTATTCGAATATGCTCTGTCCAAGCGCGTCCACTGGACGTATAGAAATAAATAAATAAATAAATAGCAGTGGAGTTCGTTGTCATGAGCCTGCAGTAAACGCCACGTCTGCAGGTTACAACTTCGAAAGCTGTCTCCCACGTTGCAGTCCTGGACTCAGAATTGAAATCCTTCTTTGTGCGCGTCCGAGCCAGTGATACTTCCGTGTATATTTATGTGAAGATCCCTTTACTTGTTACAGCTAACAAGGTTTTCGGAGCAAATGAGAGACAGGCGTAAATCAAAATACTCATGCAAAAATTCTCCCCCTCTGAAGGTGGTGGTCAGATCACGTAAAATTCTTCCGTCATAATTTCACGTCTTTTCGAGGCGATATTGAATGGTTGATGTGCTCTAATAACAATGGGAAAGTTTGTGAAAGGCAGTTCGAGGGTCTCACGACAAATAGGCTTCTTCCCACGTCGGTTCCATCGGCGCACTTCCGGAGCTTATAGAAGCGAGACTACTTGAACATACAGTTATTGAGATTGTTTCAGCTGCAACGCTGTGCTCTTAAGAGAGTATTGTCCACACACGATGTGCGTCCATGATGCGTTCAACTACTACACATATTTTCATGTTTCACATGCTAATTACATGACCGTTAATAAACAAATAAAATATGTTTTGCAATAAACGTTTCAAAGAGATTCACCAAAATTTCGTAAGACGAAGGAGTAAATGCCATGAACATTTCGCCAACTTATGGGATACTTTTACACCTCACCCTGGGAGTTGCGTTCCATGATCAAAAATTGAGGCAGGGTAGATGTCAGCCAGATCTTGCGATTGCGTCGCGCGAGGCAGTTGCTCTGATTAGAGCGATTTGGCATCGCTCCAAGTGCGAGCGGGAGATTTACCCGAGCGGCGTCGTGTGTATCGGTCGTCGGCGGGGTGAATCTCCCGTCGCTTTGGACTTTGGAGCGACGCCAATTGCTCTAGGCAGAGCGACTGCATCGCGCGATGCAATCGCAGAGTCTGACCGACATCTTAATGGTAGTGACCTTGTTTTTCGTTGGAAGTCTACGATTACAAGCTGAGACTATGGAAAAGGATGGCGTCGGAGGCATGAATTTGAAAATAGATTTTATTCCGAATTTAGATGCTGCAAAACTCCTACCTTGAATTCAGTTTTCCCTGGTCGCATGATGACGATGTTCAAGCTATTTCCAGATGCGTTATCTCCATGCATACCAGCTTGAAGGGCACGCTGCACAAGAGCAGTGCACTCCTCTTCCTGGAATAAAGAGGGTCGGGCAGATACGAAAATTTTTAAATGAAAACTTCATAGCAGTAAGAAAAATAAAGCAAGAACGCTGAATGCCTACCGACATGTCTTGCTTGAAATCTCTTTCCAGGATAGAAATAGCTGCGTAACTTCCAGAACCCTGAGCAGCGAACGGCTTAGCCATCGTTGTTCCATTAGCCGAGCATTCGTACAAATGTGGCCCCGTAGGATCGACTCCCCCTTAAACATATCTCAAAAGGAACCACAAAATGTTTACTTTTACTGTCAAAACCTCTCAAATTTGATAAAAAACACAAGCTCGAGACTCTGCTACTTTCTGACATAGTGCAGTAACCAAATGCTAACGGTTACCTATAAGCAGATACGCTCCTACGTAGCCTTGATAGTTGAACAGATGCTGTTTAGCATGACGGAGAGCAGTTATAACTCGAGCTTTTCTTCCTGTGTTAAGTTCCATGAGGCGCAATGTTCCCGACAGCATTTTGCACACCTAAATATTCATCGGATTGAATAAATAAATATTTATAGCAAGCCAATGTTACAAGTAGATTTGCAAAAAAAAAACGCCAGTCTCACCTGATCCAAATCTGCAGCTGTTCCAGCTCCACACGCATAAATCGAGTCCGTTAAATAGTGGACTTTTTTCACAGTGCTTGTCGGCGATAATATTACCGGCCGTCCGCACGGGAATCGGCTCCCATCACCAGCCCTCCCTGTAAAACTTTTCCTTCAGCAAAGTTTTAACAAGCGATCCGACATTTTCAAAAAGCCGGCTCACTTGGATCAAATCTGCAATAGCTTGTGTTCCAGTCTTCCGCAGATAATAATTTTGCGAGTCGTGCGTTGAGATTAGATGGACTGTTTACAGTGCTTTGTGGCTGATATTCCGGCCGTTTGTGTGTGGGGGGATTCGGCTCCTATACAAGCCTCCTGTAATTTCGTCAGGTATTGGATTTCGATCCAGGCAAACGGCTTAAATTTTTAAACATATATTTTCCCAAATATCTGCGTATAATGGAAGGATGTTTCACTCAATGTGGGCAAATTCGTTACATATTTTATTACGAATTTAAGGCAGGCACTGACTTACATCCACATGTGCTTTAAAACTAGCGCGCTTTTTTGATCGCAAAGGCCTGAAGACGCTCTCACACCTTGTGGGATGTATGGTTTCGCCCATCGTGCGATCAGGGGGCGAGGTGCCAGCAGCCCAAACGAGGGATGGGCGTCTCCCAAGTTCTGTGGTCTCCACTCTGTCTGATTGATCGACTTCGTGCTTAAGATAGGGAAGAGTCCAGAGCAGATATGAGCAAGATTGGTAGGGGACCCATCCCCGTTAGGGTGCTTAGCTGACACGCCCCTAGTTTGTTTACCCGTGGAGCCAAAGTAAGTTAATGGAAGTAAGTCCCTCGATTTTTAATCGTGTGTTCAGTTCTATCAATCGTTGCGCTCTTCTATCGCCTTAGCAGCAGTCGATGACCATGCCCTTTGTGTGTGTGTGTGGTTTGTGTTGTTGTTTTGTGTTGTGACTGCAGGTTGGATATCCAAGTGCCTGAAACTCTAGAAAGGGTGGAAGGAGGGGTCGATGACCATTTGACGACGTAATAGTCGGCACCGGACAGCGATGGAGCGATGGCGATCGCCCTTCGCTCTTGTTTGTCGTTGTTTGTGTGGTGGTGTGTGTGGCGGTCTTATCTTGGTTCGGCGCAAACCTTCTTTTGCAAAGAAAATGTTTATTCGATGCAGTAATGCAAAACACCTGGATAGCTCACGGGAACTAACCTTGTATGTAGCAGCAACGATTGTGGTACCCGTTGAGCGCACTCTCGGTGGAGGCGCTCCCATCCTCGCCAGTGCCATGTTACGAATACAATTCGAGAAATCGAATGCACCACCTTTGTCCAACTCCATACGGAGCACCTTCTGCTGTACTTCGGAACACGCCATCTGCAAAAGTACTATTGCAAGGCTAGAATTGCAGAAAACATATAAACGTCAGCAGGAAAAGCGAAATCTTAGAAAGACAGCTAAAGAGAGCGTCATGTCCCGGAACACAGCGAGAACAGCTTTCCTTTTATGAGCATATCGAAGGTCTTTCATGAGATGAAACCACGAAAACTGGTAGTAACGAAGGAGTGGTTGAAAAAAGTTTGAGTGTTCAAGAAATTGTCATGCAATGTCCAAAAAGATTGGAGCGCTCTGTTGTCACTGGAGCGCGCTTACCGACCACCGTCAGCACAATGCAACAGGAGCCAGGGCCGGCGCATCTTTGACGAGGCTCTAATTAGCAAACTTGGATTATCTTTTGTATGGCCCCATAGTTTCCCAACCAACGTGACTGATTTTCGCTCTTATGATTGTACCATCTTGCGGTTCGTTTTGTAGTTCGAGTGTGGAGTAAACACGTACATATCGAAAATGCGATTCTGCGCACAAAACGTAACGTATATACCACAAAAAGGACCCAAGAACTCAAACCGCGGCCTCAACACCCCCAGCAGAAGTCGTGTCGAACGGACTGTTCAGTGGGCGGGATGGAGTAGCAAATGTTGCCGCTACTCGAAAGTGCGTGACAGTAGCGTTAGGATCTTAATTCAGCATTCGGAGACTAATCTTAGCATTTACAATTAGACGAGTTACTAGCGCACACCTATGACACTCTATAGTCAGTCAAAAAAAAGCCGAGTCCTCTGAGACTGACGTCATAGTCAGCGACGGATTGCGCAATCGCTTGCAAAGTGCACAAGCGACGGGCAATGGCTCTGGCCGATCGATACCGCAGCCGACTGTACTGGCTGGGGGCGGGGCCAATCGCCTGTCGCTTGTGCACATTGCACGCGATCGCGCAATCGCTTGGTCCGTCGCCGACTATGACGTCGGTCTAAGGGTGCAGGATGGCGCGCGTTCTGCAGTGGAGGTCATACCCCCATCGACCTAGCAGGCAGGGTCAACCTTATGTTGCTACAAGTAGCAACGGGGGGTCGTATTTTGATGAGCTTGTAGAGGGGGGGGTCGTACTTGCTTCGGTTGTAAGAAGTTGCATGTGATGAGTGGCGAGCGGCGCGGGAGAAAATTTGCCGTTTCAGCGCGCGTAGATACCCTCCTCCCCTGGAAATTGGAGGAAAAAGTGGGCGGGGTTTTGGTGGAAGATGGAGATGGTGCAGGTAGGGAAAAGGGGGTCGTAAAATTTTTTCGAAAAGTAGCAACGATAGGACCGACCCTGCTAGCAGGGCCGTACCCGCACCGCTACCCGCCCACCGACTGGTTAACCCCTTCCGTTGCACTATGGCTTCAGCATGAAGAGGGCCAGGCTTGGGTCCTGATTAAGTCGGCACAAATAAGACGCTCCAACGCCGCAATAGGCCAAAAGTAGCCAAATTTCTTGGGTTGTGAGCAATTTTCTCAGTTTTTCTTCATCCCTGCATTACTGACCCCCTCATTTTGATTTCTAGTGGGCTGCCTTTTCATCGCAAACTCCAACGTAAAAGGAAACATCAAAGGTTTCTCGAATAGTCATCTCACGTTCCTGCAAAGGGAGGTGTGGTTCGCAAGGACAGAGAGCGGCGTGTACCTTTTCGCAAACGAAGCTTTTGTCGCTGACAATGAGGATCCCCAGGTCCACCATTGATGAGGGGTGGAACCGGGGTTCCTGCCGCGTAAAAGCTTCGCGTGCAAAAGCGAAGCGGAGAAGTCTTTCTCTTCTCAACCACACCACTACAATATGTAGCATTCCGTGCGTTACTGTTTTATGAAGGCTTCGAAATTAAAGGCAGGGACCTCAAAGGGGCTTAGAGGGGACGTGAGGGTCTCAATAGTACGCCAATGGCGAAAAAAGCAAAGAAATCCGTCAAAAATAAGCAAAATAGTACCCCTTTGATTGCCCTCTTATTTTCGACCGTGTATGAGCGACGGTAAGGAACGACGTTGTTCGGACGTGTTAAGCCCAGTAGCCGTCATCATGCCAACAAGTGTTCTGATGGCGCTATCTTAGTTGAGGGGGGGGGGGCGACGCGGTGGCGCGGTGCTTTGTTCGTCTCCTCCTGCAAGGCTTAGTCCTCGATGGCGCGTATTTCGAAGCTGCCACGTATTGGCGAAATAGTAACTGTCCCTGAAACTAAGCCTTCGGAGGAGCAGACAGAGCACCGCGCCGCCGCGTGGCCCCCTCAACTAAGATAGCACCATTTTGATTGATAAGGCAATACGTAGGCAGGTTGGAAGATACAGCCGCTAGAACAGAGATGATCATCCAAAACGAAAAGCCAACAGCATACAGCCCAGCCAGATCACTAACAACAATAGTGGGCGTCACGTCACTGGGGCGGGGAGTCACGCGGGTCCTGCTCAGCAACCACAGCACCTCTCGCCGTGAGAGGACCACACATCGCTTTCTTGGCAGCCAAGTAATTGCTCCGTGTGGCGCAGGTTCTCGCAAACTATATAGCATGACGCCTCATAAAACCAGCTTGTGCAGTCACGGTTCAAACACCCTTGATGGTTTTTGTTTGTTGTTTGTTTGCTTCATCTGTTCCTACACCATTTGTGGAGTCCTCATACAGAGAAATTGATATTTACACCACTCCTTCTTTGTGGTATCTCAGTTGGTAAGGGGGGGACGCGCGGCAGCGCGGCGCTCTGTTTATCTGCCCCTCCAAGGCTTAGTTCCAGGGGCAGTTAACTAAGAGTAAAGAAACTGTGCCGTTGGAAACCATAAATTGAAAGGGATCTCTTCTTCCTCTAGCCTGGCGAACCCCCGACTAATTGAGCCAGCTCAATCGCTATGAAATGTCGAACTTTTCAGGTTCTATAAAAGCAACAATCTTCATACGTACTTGCAACAGGGTTCGCAGTGATGAATCAATTACAGGTGCTACGAATATATTTACAAGGTTCATTTATGACTAAACACTAGTGAAGTATAACGAGCGGATAATGAGTAATAAATTTGTACACAACTAGGATTGACAATTACTAAACAAAACCAAGCACACAACTGAGTATCTGTAGGCGCATGCAGAATACGGAAAAGCTCAGATATAAGCATTAAGAATACATTTACAGCGTTCAAATCACAATATCATTTGAGAAAATTCCAGAGAAAAATGTTCAAATTGTCAAGATAGAAGAACAACTCATTAATTCAATAAATCATAAGCGGGTACGGAATCGGACATACCTTTTAGTAGAACTTTAGTTAAGTGAAATCATTCTATGAAAAAGCATTGTTAGATTATTGTGAGAATTGGTCGACTCAGACAAAGGGAACTTCTTCTTATACGGTACGAGGACGCACGTTGGAAAAACTGAAAACCCGTACTCATTCATGTATTTCAAAAATCGGTCACACTTTTCCTCACCTTTGCGGCCGCCTTTTTCTTCTTGCCTCCCGGTTTCACAGCATTTCTCACTCCCGTGTGCGACACTGTATGCTCCTACTTCCAACGCGTAGGCGCAACGCATAGCCGGGTGAAGCATCCTGAGGATGAGTTGTCAATTAGTAGTGACCACTTTGTTCACTAGGAGTTACTCGAAAACTAACGAGTTCCGTTTCTGAAGTTCCGCTTAGCCTGGAGTGATCCGTATCCAGCTTGAAATCGCGTCTCTCGTCACTCTGTTTGCCAGGAAACAGCCTGAAGTTACAAAGTTATTTTAAGTGAGAATGATGATTAACGCAAGGTGATCCGATGAAGTGGGTATTTAGAAGGGGAAAATTCCTTTCCGTAAATGGGCCGTATCCTAAGAACTAAAAAGGATAGCACTTGCGATGAAGTGCGCTGAAGGCTGAATGTATAACGCGTGCAGTGCTAGCCCCTACCATCATCTTCGTTCTTTTTCTTCATTGTGAATGAATATTTCACGCATTTGCTATTTTGCAGTTGAGACGCTTATCAAATCATGTTCACCGGAATGGCTCATGGGGATAAAGTGTACGAGCGATCTCTGCATCGGTTACCAGCCCGCGTGAAGTGGAAACCAAGGGATGACCAAGGGATTAGGACACCATCTTAGGTCTTCTCCGTGGTCTGGCCTTCGTCTTGCACAACCTACTCCTCACTTTCATTTCCAACACGTGAACAGCTTATCGGTTCATCTTCCAAACACCGTATTTGATACACAGAACACTGACACACCAGCTGTAAATTTAGCACACAAACGAATGTACACCAACTGGAAACTTACCAAAATGATGTTCGTTCAGCGAGCCTTTCGAATTTGATTTCTTCAGAGAGGAGATACTACCAAAAGAACTAGAAATTGGCAAACTTAGATTGCTACGGTGCTTCGCCAGATCAGCCTTTGAAGGAGGACTTGGGACGGGGTGGTTCTTGCACGCAGGGTTTGGATGCGGCGTTCCCTCCATTTCATCTGAAACAACTCAGTACCATGTAAAAAAATTTCTCTAAGAGGCATTATCGCTAACAAGATCTCTATTTATTATTATTTTTTTTACTCCGCACTCGTAGATGCAACACAATAATCGTCAGAAAACGAATCAGTTATAAATCAGAACACTGACTCAAATAAATCAAATAAGCAATATTAACAAATTAAAAATAGTGCACAGAAAAACTAGGCAATGAAAAACAAATAAAAATTAAGACGCAAAATAAAAGATATAATTAAAAGATTAAACAAAATGTTACTTCTGTTAGGTAGGGCTAGACTGAAATGTCGTTTTTCGATCATCAATTACTTTCATTATAGTAAACTGTAACGAACGCACATAAAATTGAACATCTCCTTCACCTGTGTCACAGCTCTTCACTTTTCGTTAGGTAAAGCGTGAATGCTGCCACGTAGAACTTCTTCGGGTTCGACTCGAAAAGTTGGGCACTCGAATTTGACGTCGTGCGCTTATCGAATTGGTTTACTGCTAAGAGTGTTGTGCTGACCTGGGTCAGTGATAGGCCGATGTCAGACTTTGCGAATCGCGCGATTCGCTAGCGTCTGCGGTCGCGTTCGCAGCAAGTGAATCACTCAATTGGGTGGTACCGTAACGCGACCGCGGACGCTAGCGAAACGTGCGCTTCCCAAAGTCTGACATCGCCATAGTGGACGGCGTTCATGACCTGGGCTATACGGCGGCTGGAGGTAGGACGTCCAGCCCAACTCCTCGATTTCTTGTTGTCGTTATTTTCACCGAGAAGTGAGGTGTCGTCCGTTATGGTGCAGTAGTTTTACAGTTGGGCCGAATTTCACCACTTGACGAACGCAGAGCTCAGTCCACATGGTGGGCTGTTGGGCGCGCGCTTCAGCTGTAACTGTTGACCCAAAATCAGCTCTGATAGTAGGTCAGTCTTATACTGTTTCTACACACTGTAGCTCGGCTTTTCTCAGTGGATGTCTCGTTTCAAATGTCACCTTCAAGGCTGATCCATCAGCATCAACCACGGTCACCGTCATCTTCTTGCGTTGTTATTGGAAACATCTCTTCGTAAAATGCGGTCAACACGAAGTCAAGAACTTTTTCCTCTTGCAAGTTATGAGCGAAGTCCCCAGTACTGGCTACAGTACTGCTTGCTCGCGTCGCACAGAAAAAGGCGAACCCATTTTCTATTGCTGAACAGCTCAACAGTCACGACGTAGGAACTTTTAAATTTTTCTTTTGACAACAACTGAATCTGCCACGCAAGTTTTGTTGTCAGTTTGACGAGGACTCAATTCGTTGATTCGTTATTTCTGCGTCATCGGAGCTAGAGATCAAAATCTTACGATCTTTTCGTCGCCAGTGAAGAATGGTTTTCCATCCTAGGAGATTGTCTTTAGCTGAGAGAACAAAGGCATAAACGCGAAGCGACATATCAAATCGTGCCAACCTAGACTCACATACAACGAGGGGCGTCCACTTCGCACCTGTCGATCATTTGTGACGCGGTCGTGCGTCCCACACTAAGTCTCCCTTTTCTCGCGCTTGTGCGATTTCTCCCCAAGTGCTCCCCCGACTGTTTGTCATTCTTTCTTGGGATTATGTCATAAAACTGCAAAACCTACACGAATAGCAAAATATCGCATTTCTTGACACAATCCGCGCCAAAAATACTTTTGATATCTCTCAAGACAGAACAAGTGTGAATTCGCTTTTTCATAACCACCTCATCAGTGCTTATCGCGAAATCCCACGACTAAGTTCAACTAATTGAGCAATGCTAAAATGGTTTCGTGCCATTCACGTTCTGCATAGTTATCACTCAAAATTACGGGTGTGAGATAGAGGCGGCCGCGCTAGCAAAATGCTCCTGTCCCACATGGCCGAAAAGCGGAAACGCGTCCTATCGTCAACGCTATAAACAAAAGCACCCATTGCACAACAGGTGACCCCACGGACCTCAAACATTCTCACGTGCCAACCGCGAGATCGATGACCAGTGAAAACTTATCCCTGCTATACATAATGCGTTATGTCTGTCTGTTGTCTTTTGTCACGGCTGTCTGGCACGAAATTCCCTATTTATGGAATTCATCTAGAGAGGCAGCCGTCAGAGGTTGGGATGGGTGTACCATATCTCGAAGAGGTGCCAAGACATACGTCAGCCAAGCGGAGCCCGCCCACAATGAACGTGGCGTGCGTTGAAATGAGTGTTAATGATGGCCATGATTTAAGTTCGATGACAAAACAGCCTCGAGAGTGGGGAAAAAGTGGGTAAAGATGCGCATTGGTAAGCCAGAACGAATTAGGGAGACCACCTTCTGTAGGCGGGGGCTCTTCTAAAAAAGCGGTGCTTAATAAAAAAAATCATAACTCGGTTACTATAAAGCCTACAAACAGAAAAAGATTGATGTAGAGAGATCTAAGGTTTTTTCAGCATACATGGACATGAGCGGAGCCCAACCACACGGGCGGAAGCTGCCCTGATTGGACACGTTTGCTACTAGTCTTCGAAATTCGGTTCGAGAATTCGTAGAGTGGGAAGGCTTGGGTAAGTCAGGAAAAGCAGGGGAGATTGAAAGTCAGCGATTTACGATAGGTTCAAGGAGGGCTCGGGAGGACGCGTTCAATAGTATGCCGGGGGCGAAAAAAGCGGCGAGAACCGTCAAAAGATTCGCAAATTGGACCGCTTTTTAGGTCGTTGGTTTTCACGCATCAACAGATGATAGGCTTAGAAAGTCAATCAGAGTAACACCAGTTTTGCCGCTGCTGCCAACGCTGCTCTTCTAAATCACCAACCTTAACCTAACGGCGGATCGCTTGGGGGGGGCGGAGTGCTTTCGAAGTCTGCTCAACACCAGCGAACCTTCCGTCGTGAAAGCGCTACACTCGCTTTTATGGGTAGCCAAGTAATTGATTCGTGTCTGCATGTGCTCTTCGATGCACTTGCACGTTATCGTAATCGCTGCTTTAAATATCTATGGGGGGGTACGTGCGCAGGGCGGAGTTTAGCTACCAACTTATAACTCAGCTCAAGAAGTCTCAGAGACTGGGAAAAAAAGTGAATAGATGTCGGCAAAGGAAATGAGGTCAACTGGGGTGTTTTTGGAGGAGCAGTTACAACGTAGTCGAGATTGGTGCTAATCGGCTCCAAGAAGTCACGGAAACCTGGAAAAAGAGGTAGAGGGTTGGTGAGCGACAGGAGATTATATGTTCAACGGTCCGGACACATCACAATAAAGTGGGCGGGGTTTATTGCCAACCCTATAACTCAGTTCTTAGATGTCCCGGAGACAGGAAAAAGGAGGTGGATGTCAGCGAAGGAAATGTGGCCAGGTGCCAATTGATGGAGAGTATGCACCAAAGTGGGCTAGTTTGCCGCCAAACTTACGACTCAGCTCAGCAACAGTTTGCAGACTGGGGGAAAATTGACGAGAGGTCCGCGAAGGAAGGGAGGCCAACTACTATAATGGGAAAGGCGTACACCATGTGGGCGTAATCTGCCTAACTTAGATTTCGGCTCCGAGACTACCGAATACCGAGAAAAAAGTGGATAGAGCCATGACTGATGATGGCTACGGCATATGCGACGTGCGTCAAAACACAAGGAGAACAAAAGTCACCCTGGACCTAGACAGTCAGCACTTGGATGAAGACTAAGGAGCAAGTACAAGGGGATTAGCACTAATCGTAAGCTAGCGGGCACTCCGTGCGGTACTTTTCGTGTGTTTTCCCAAGCCTGCCTTTTGTACTATACGGCAACTAAAGAGACTATGAAGGTTATTCACTGGGGTGTTTATGTTCTAACCTAGGCAATAAACACATTCTGCCAAAAGTGAATTGCGCAGGAATAGCTGAGTGCTAACGAGAGTCGATGAAATGGATAGCAGATATTAGGGGAAAAACTTATATTATTTTCAATAACCAACCCAATTTTGATCAGTAGTAGACATCTGACACACAGATGGCTCTTCTTCGTTTAGCAAAAAGACCGTGTTAGCTGTAAAGGACGATTGTGAATGTGAGAAAGTAACTATTAGTCTATAACAAAAGGGCAAATATTATTCACCAGCAGGTGACGGCAACCGTTCCACCGCCCTTCGCAAGGTGCCTTTAGACGCTGAAGCGTTCTGAAAGCAAAAAGCATTGAAAACAATTCGTTCCAAAAACGGCTCTCAAAGATCTGAATCGAAAATGTCGTAATAGTGGAGAATTGCAGGGAATCTGCATAGCTACCCCAGCAGCAAGGATATATTCACCAACGATAAGTGGCTATGACCTGAATTCCATAATGCAGAATCGTAAAATATCTCACCGGAAAACGCATTTTAATCAATTCTTTGTCGGCTTTAATGCTGGACAATTCGATGCATTTGTAGAACTGCGCATTCTCTTCCTTCAACTGCGCGACTTGCATCTCGAGCTCGCTATTCCTCAGGTTGTATAAACACATATCTTCCTGAAAATTGGTCTAGAAAGGGAAGTCATTCTGCTCCACAACACAAACTTACATCAAGTTTCTCGAACTTCATGCAAAGATTCTGAATTTGCTTGGTTCTCAGCCCGTCTTTCTCCCGAAGTGCTTCACATTCAGCTCTATACCGCTCCTGAAAAGGGCACTGCATAAGTTTCAGAGAAAAAGAATCTTCAAAACTAAAAAGCAGTTCTACTCGAACCCATCAAATGATCACCTCATTCTCACGCGCCTCATCCAATTTTAATTCCATATCGTGTTCGACTTGATTTATTTTCTCAGCTTGTTCGCAGTTCCTAGTAGCTAAGCCTTCCAACTGGAAAAGAGAGAAATCTAACCAATCCAAAAACGTCATACAATTTGTTTGGCGTCCAATTTTTTCGCCGCAGTTGACGTTAACCAGAGGTCACAAAGATGTTGGGTAATGGGGACAAATTCCTCAAGCAAATTCAAACCCTCACACTAATTGCAAGTATTTCTTTTGAAGTGCGGTTTTGACATTCGCATGAAGCAGCCAATTTATCATACTTAGACCACATTATATCCCACGAAGAAAATTCAATCTCACTTCTCTTCTACTGGAAATATGAGCGAACCATTGTGTAAGCGAACACTATGTGGAAGTCGACCTTCGTTCATTTACCAACAAGCCGTGCTTCATTACCATACGCTTGGGAAGTCTAGTAACGCTCTCAAATCACGTACTGCGAAAAGACTTATGGAAATAATGTGCGCACTTAGAATTCAAGGCATGAGAGCTACTACCAGCGCCTAATTCGAAGGATAACTCCAAGGGTTCAAGCGTTTTCAAGTCCATTTCTATTCTGTCACATGGACATCAAATCTATTGTAGCTACTCGTCACTGGAAAGGTAAGAAAATGAGCAGCGTATTGAAATTCAAAATGCTATGGAATATTCCGAAGCTACACCTAAAGTTGGCTGCACCTGCGCGCTGTTGCAAAGGCTTATTGTCGGTTTTTATCCGATCAGAATAGGGCGAAGGGGTTATTTCCTTGTCCCCGTCAAAACATGAGCTCAACAGACAATATTGGCCCCGACCTACCATTAAGATTGTCATTATCATATAAACTATATGGCGGACAAACTGCAAATAAAAATTGGCAGCATCCCTCCAACAAGGATCCCATTCGATGTCGATCCATAGCTTACTGTTTTCAACACATGGGTCGTGCGCAGATGGAAAACGCGCATATAGAATAAAAAAAAGACTTAAAAGCATGTATCCGTTTTGTAGAAGACCAGAACAACGTTATATCTTAAATAACAGAATTAATCGCTCACCTTATGCATCAGATCCTCGGCTGTGGTTTTTATTAAGGAAGCCTGTTCAATGTTCCGTTTCCGCTCGTCAGCGAGGTGTTTCTGCGTCTCTTCAAGTTCTTGGGCGACTTTGCTGTGCACATCTGACAAAGCCATTAAATTTTGTAGCTGCATCTGCATCCCAAAAATTTCGTCATCTTTCGCATCGATGATTGCTTGCAAACGAGCGCAATCGCCTTGAAGGTTTTCCACAAATCGAGTATCATTGATGTGTTGAGATTCCATCGTCTTGACTTGCGCATTCAGTTTATCTATATCTATCCCGCATTCGCACAACTGACTGTCTTTCTCATCTAAAGACGTTCGCAAGGCAGACCGCTCATTTGCAACTGCGTCCCTTTCCGCGGCTATAGCTGTCAACTCCTTCCGCTGCTGCAAAATGAGGCGGTTGCATTCCGTCAAGCTAGATTCGAGCTGCAAAATGAAAGTTATAGCGACTGTCATGATTTTGAACGTGCAAATGGAACCAACCTCATCAATTCTTGTACGACAGGAGCGAATCGCTAAGTCGCGTTGGGAAGTGTCGGCCAAATGGGCACTTTCCAGCTGCTGTACAGTTGCTTTGTGCTCGCTGGCAAAACGCTTGTGTTGCTCTTCTCTAGCCGCGAGTTCTGCTTCCACTTCGGCAAGTCTCGTCGAAATCTGAATTTTTTGCGAAAATTATAGCAGCTACGCAGACTTCTTCCAAACTCCCTTTCTGCCAGCACAATTCCTGCAGCCTAATTGATCGCTGGTCTTTTTTCTTTCGAATTAGCATTGATTCATTTGAAGCCGAACGCAACTCTGGCTACCTTGTTATAATTCTTCTTGTGAGTTTGATCCCTTTCTTCGATGGTGTTTTCGAATGAGCGTTTGCTGTCGTCATATTGCTTTTGAAGCTTTTCATATTCCTCAGACAGCTCTCGAAGCTTCCTCTGAAGTGCTGCATTCTTTTCCATCTCGGAGGAGTACAGAGCCATCTTGTCAGATGTCTGAAAGCAACCGCTATTCCTGGAGTACCTCATACTAACGAAAGATATACCAAAAAAGCCAGTGCATTGTATGCCGCATAGTGGAATGTTGAGTACTATTTTCTACCAACGTGAAAACTTGATATGCAATATAATACGACCAAATCGGTCCCCCGTAAACCGCCGGCACATTCCTTTCTTGCGTAAGAATTACGTCTTCCGCTGTGGTCCCTTCTACCTGTCACACCAGCACCTCGTGGATATGACAAAAAGGAGTTTCATATATGTAGGAGAGGGCATCGCCACGACAATGGATTTTACTCCTTCCCTTCCCATCTAAATTCCTCCCTTCAGTACCCTCCAGCTGCAACTGCAGCACCATGTAGAATGTATGGAAGTGGCTCAGCAGGTGTACATAAAGCCGTAGGAGTGTTATCACAACTATCCTATTAAAAAACACTGATGCTCAAGTCCTGCGATTCTGTTAGCAGTTGCTTGTTCCATGAGCCTCCTAATCACTTCAATCTATGGACGAACAGACATACAGGGGGCCAAAAAAAGAGTCACTTCCCTCCACATTCAAAACGGATTCAAATACACGCTGCAAAGCCAAACCAAATAAGTTCAACTGTATATTGAAGAACGCAGTCCAATATATCGAAAAAGTCACATAATAGCCTTGTACACCGACGACAGAAGGTTCTCCCAGGGAAGCATAGTTCACAGTACGAGCTCAGCGAAGTCGCCGAGGTACCATAGGCGACGTCCCTGAAACGCTGGTCAAAAGCGGCCTTGCACAGTCACAGCTAGTGTTTCTTAGAAGCTATTCACCAGTCAATCGGTTGAAGAAATTACGTCGCAGCTTCAGGCAGGAGTGATTGTGGTTAGCCTCGTTGAGCTCGACGGTGACGGCAGATGAAGGCACCGTCTTCAGAATATGACGTCATCTGTGGGGGGGGGGGTAGTGAAGGGGGTCTGCTTCTTTTTTTGAGGGGACACCTAGAATATTCTGCCGTAAAACATTCATCGATAACGGCGTCTGTGCGACGAATAATTTGATGATGTGCGTCATGGGCAAAATGACTTTTTTTGGTGGATATACAGAGAGACCCAGTATATACAGAGATACACACAAACCGACAATCCAAGTTAGCGGTTTATAAAAAAGGAGGATGCTTGTCAGTAGGCAGTGAATTGTGAGACGCAGGTCAATGGAATGAGATCCCGAACAACACAAAAACTGCAAGTGAGCTGATCATCAAAACGCTCGTAGAATCCAGTGAAAAGGCGCAGCATCCGCAAATATTGTAAAGAGTTGAGGCAAAATTCAGCGATCAAGTTTCCCGATCAGGGAAGATAGGAACCGTTAGGAATGTTGACCATACGCAAACGAACGGCTCGAAGCGAGCGGAAAATTGCTTGATATTGGTGTAGAGTCAGTGTTTTTATAGTCCTAGACAAGTCTGGTACAATCAACCGACCCCGGAGGGATGGAAGGCTTAGTTGGCCCGGGCGGAGCACGACCCAGGATTTGATCCCCGGACTGCTCGCGTGGTAAGCGTGCAGTTGCCACTAAACCACTTCCGTTCAACGAAACTTCGATAGAATGAAGAAACTGGCTCAAGTGAGGAACCGAATGAGCTAAGAATACGATCACCCCAAGGAATCGTGTTTCCTGAGTGACTGTAAGAAGTCAAATCATTTCACCTCCGTTTCGCATCGCCTCCTCCATTCTGATATAGATGATTGATATTGTTCCCTTTCCGCTTCTGCAGCGCGTTTAGTCTCCTCCAACGTGGCCGCCAGTTTATCACGCTCGGTTTCCAAGGCATGGACGGTCTGTACGAAACACATTGTGGACGAAATACAGTCAAAATTAAATATTACCAAAAATAAATTTACCTGCGCAGTTCCACAGAGCTCGTCATTCAAATCACGCAAATTTCTTTCTAAAGAAGCGAAAGCCACTTCTTTTGCTTTCAATTTTTCGGTTAGTTGAGCCTCCTTCTCTTCCCATTTTTCTGAGCTCGACTTGTACTGTGCAATCTGAACAGAAACCAAGAATTATCTCTACTCTCGGTAAAAAAGCTGCCATTACAAACCCTGTGCTTTTGACTTTCACACTGACGCAGGAGGACCTCCTTTTCGTCTTTTATCAGTTTCAGTTTATCTTCCAGTTCTTCACGAGCCCTCTGTACCAGTTTCAGTTCTCCTTCTAATTCACGGATGCGTGCCTTCTTTTCCGACAACCTAATATCATCCAACATTTTCATAATGAAATGTTGAAAGAAATGAGAAAATGAACGGCGAAGAAACGACGTACTCTGCGACAAGAGACTCAACTTGGCATTTGTAATTGCTGGCCCGTGATTCTGAGAGCACTAGCTGGTCCTCTACTTCATCTAACTGCTTTTTGAGCGCCTTAAGATCCCGCTTACAACGCAACTCCCTAAATAAGCTACTTTCATTACTGCTCTAGGCTCTCCAATTAGAAAGAAGAACGACAAACAAGTTCAGTTTCGCCGAGCAATGTACATATAGTAATTCAACTGCTGTGTCATACCTCACTTTTGGAGAATTAACCGCTTCCATAAGTGGGCTACTATCACATCGTGCAACAGTATAAGCTCCAGTATTGTTCCGTCGGCGCCCATCAGGTAGTCTATTTGGACCGCATGGGGTAGCGAATGCAGATCGATTCACTGAAAGCCAACGTGTAGTGGTTTTCAAGAGAATAGTCTAACTGAAACTGAAGTTTACCTGACATTCCAGAGAACTCCTCCACAGGTAAACTAGGGCGATGCGGCGTAACGAAATATGAGTTGTCACCTCCATCTGCCACATCAAAATCGGAGCGGCTAATCATAACCGACCACCAGTCAGTTTGCTCTTCATCAAATGCAGCAAACTGTGAAATGAGGAGTTATACACAGACGGAGTGATAAAAAGTAATCATTCAAAGGAAGCAGTCACGCTGGCTTCCACGCTGGATTTGCTACCCTCGCGTTATCAACCGATAAGGTGTGAGGCAGTAATTGTTGGACGAGTGTAAGCCCATGGAAGATATGATACCATGAGATAAGAAGGTGCGGCTGCTTGATAAGAGGTGCACTCCAGAATGAAAACGGGACGATAACGATAACGGTATCATATCTAGCACGCTCTTATCGCACCCCTTTCCACATCGATGAGTCTTGGGTTTTGCTGACTTGAGTGAATTTCGGCTCTATCACTTCATTGATTAGGGGCCACTGCCACTGAACTTTACGTGTTCTAACATTGGGCAGGACTCCATCCACTCCAATACATAGCTTTCCTCATCGTTGCCATGAAAATTATCATGACTGCTTCCCTTCAAGCCACCAACAGCTTTCAAGAACTTCGTACACGCTCTAACGTGATGACCAAACTACGATCAGGCGAAGGAATAATGCCTACAACCCCGTTTTCCAAACTCAGACTAATCCCCACCACTCCGTTGCAGGTTTCACGCATATCGCGTGAGTCGCACAAATCGCGAAAATCAGCGAAACCTGCGACGGATCTTGGTCTCCGACACCAGCCCATCCCTTGTCGATAGCCATGACGGATAGGATCCTTTCGTGAGTAACAATTACTGGTTTACGCGGGAAGAGTTGTGGTAAAATTAGGCTCAGGGCCGTACGCGGCAATGAGTTCAGGATATCTATACTCTTTTATTTTTTGTTGGTCTTGATTTCATTTGAAGCGACGTAAGTTACCATGTCTGCCAGGATTGCTCCCCTTTCCTGATCGCTAGGGCGAAGAACAGCGCGTACCTTGCCCCCGCAAGGCAAAGAACAAAAGAGTACAGAAAAAAGGCACGACTTAGCACCATCACAATAAAGTAAAACGATAGCTGATCAACTAACAATTTCTCGTAAAGGCTCATCTTGTCCTTCTCTCTCCATAACAGCAACACTATCTTTGACGACATCTGGATTCGATATGCGTAATTCGTTTAATAATACAGCAAGAAACTGAAATTATTCGATCAGCTACATACAGCCCGCAATCACGTTTTTCCATCGATTTCACTCGTTCCCTAGAGCTTACCTTAGCGATTTGAAATCCATTTCCATTCGCTGCCTCTTCTACAGACAGCGTCTCCACAAAATTACATTGGTCGTTTGTATTCAGCAGGTGAGCATATAAGGCCCGGTAAGTCATGGTAGCGTTAGAAGACTCCACCTTCTTGTTTTCATTTGTTCGCCTATAAGAAGCATCAGAAGGTTCGCCATACATGGATACTTCGTGGGATATAGTCAACTTCTACTCAGTCTCATGGGTGCATTGAAGTATTTAACTGCAGTGAATTGTAATATGTAACTCTTTCTTGAGGCCAGTGCTTCTCGGAAAAAAGCACATCACCGATAGATCGATGAAGGGAAGGGATAGCAGCTTGAATTGAAACAGAAGCCGGCGCAATGTGGCTCGGAGGGGGCCAGTCGCCGCGCGCGGCTCAGCGATGTAGTGTAACTCGAATTCCAGCTTCTCACGGAACATTCCAGCTTCTTACGCATGCTAAGAGACTGCCCCACCCCACCCCCTGAATTGGTTACATTCCCCTGGCTCACGAATTCCCTGTTGCCGCAACGCTGCGCGCGGCGACTGGCCCCCTCCGAGCCACATTGCGCGACCAGTATGCTTCTTCAGACCGTATGTTCTTCAGAGATAAGACTGTAAATTTTGGTTGCAACAACAGAACCAACAAGAGTGGAGGGATCTCACTCTTTCAGTATGAGGGTGATCGAAAGCAATTTGTAAGATTAACCTAATTAAATATTGACGGAAGTGGGAATAGTCGTAAAAAACATCGAGAAGGCTGAGCAGGAAAAGGAGTTCGAGGATACTTACAGGTAATTCAGAAGTGATGGAACGTGGACTGTCCATAAGTTCACCAAAGACTCAGCAACCTTCAGGTTAATCGATTGTCCATATGTATTGAACTAGAAAATGATATATTTTCTGATAATATCAACTGAAGCAACACAAGTGGCCGCAACCTACCCAAAATAGGAGTGACTTTTCCTTGCTGCTGTCTAATTGCATCATAAACTGTTCCCGAAACTGCAGAGAAGAATCTTAAAAATCTAAAATTGTGGAAAAATAAGAGAGGAGGGAGAAGAACATGTAACATTTGGAAGAACGAATATTGAAAATGAAAAACTCCTCGAGAAGATGGGGGAGGATGGCGACAGAAAAAGGCAAGGAAAAGGATTTCGAACTCACCAGGAAGATCTCTCAGGGCGTGCCAAGCTTTTTGAAAACGGTCTTTTGCATGATATAGGGGCGCTAGCGGGAACCGCAGAACCATGGTTCATTTTTCCTGAACGGCCCTCTGAACGCCAGAAAAAGGTATCCCTAGTTCGATTCCTCGTGATGAAAAATCTTTGCATTTCGAGTTGACGTCCCAAAATTCGCGCAAAATGGAGTGAGCATGAATAAGTAGTACCACATTCATGATTAGGACCGTCAGTAACCCTTACAAATAGCCTTTGATTAAAAAACTGGTGAAAAAGGTGTGACACCACAGTGGGGCTGCTTGGTATTGAAAAATGTATAGAGCGACTTCAGATTTATGACTAGATACATTATTATTAGCGAAGTGAAGTTCGTCTGAGCATTGCCATAACATTTACCAAAATTTACTACCCGCCTTGGGTGGTCGGAGGAACTTTCAAAAAACAGGCATTGCCGCCCTGATGACTGACTTGGGACGGCTATCACTTTTTCCCTGCGTCTGCTCTGCAGAAATAGACAGCAGACGAAAGAGTATGCGCCGCTGTATGCGAAAGTCGACAGAAAGTACTAGTTATCTTGCTGTGTTGCATAGGGCGCACACTTGTTAGCAGGGCGCGTTTACTAAACTTTGTCGTTTCTTGTTCTGTTGGAAAATGTAATGTTTGCTTTTTCTCTTGAGTTCCACGTTTCTGTTTTGCAGTGATGTTACGACATCTCAGAGCGCCGCGGTTTTCATCCCTGTCTCGCCGTTATTTCTCTTCAATCCCTTCAACGTCCAAAACGGAAAGCAACGAGTTGAACAAAACTATTTCTGATGGCGTCGCTCACGTAACATCCGTCAACGTATTGACAAACGAAAGGTCTATAGTGCAGCTTGAACTGTCGCGAGATTTGTCCAGAAAGTTCAGGTATGATTTTCTTGAAAGATAATTAATTTTCCTAGAATTGATAGAACCGTCCTCTTTTTATCCTAAGCAGCCCATCTTCACAATCTTTAGAGTGAGTTTCAATGCCTGTTGCTAGCGTTTTCCCCTAAATCGAACCGGTGCACCACGCAAAAAGTGTAGTAGCTTTTTCTCTCATACGGGTACTCCTGAGGTTGCGAAAAACCTAGGTATACATGAGTGCGAGTGATTCATTGATCATCGAAGGGATCTATTCCAAATAGGGATCATCGAAGGGGTTTATTCCAGTTGAGAGGGGGCATCATGATGCTGTTTTTCCACAAAGCTACTGTTACTCCGGGCCACGGGGAGTGTAGCAAGTCTACGGGGGTGGGGGATCAGGGCACTCACTTGACATGCGTGAAAAGCTGGAATGTTCGAGTCCACACTGGTTCGCCGAGAAACTACATCACGATGTCCCTCTCACTGGAGTAGACCCCATTCAAGAACTGAAAGGCATTGAAACTTACATGCCAGTTTACATGCAACCAGTCTGCCGTCCCACGTTCTAACTTCCACTGCCTCTCAGGAATTCATTCGCTAGACAGAAAAGCTTCTTCTTGCAGTTGGTGTGAGCTCTTTAATTTTTCAGATGTTTCGTGTGGTCCGCTGGGCAGGGCGCAGGCATAGTATGTCGTCCGACAGCAACGATCCTCACTGTCGCACAGCATTAGATGTATACCGATCGCAAGACTTGTCTGAGTATTCGATGATCGATATGTATCTAACGCTGTGCGGCCGTTACTCGTTGCTGTCGTACGGCCGAGTATGCATGCGCCCACAGAATACGATTTTTTCGCTTTTCTAGCGCGAAACTTTTGTTGGAGTAACCTCGGGTCCAGTCTCGATTAGGGTTGGACTTGGGGTTCCCATAAGGAAAAAAGCTTGGCGCCTCGAAAAGTGAAAAGGTCACTGCAAGCGAACCACACCCTATGGCACCAAGCCTTAGCCTAGGAACAAGTGGGTAAACTATGACAGTGTGTTTTGTAATTCCGCTCGATTTCCCCACTTTTAGCATTTCAAGCCCATTTCCTAAGGCTGCTTTCATAGTCTGCGGTCCGTGCCGTCCGTGCCGTCCGCGCCGCCCGCGCGGACGGCTCGGACAGGGTGAAAAACGTCAACACGCGCTCCGGCGCATAATGCGCACTTGGCGCGCAGTCGGCGCCTGTCTCGATCGATAATGCTGATTTCGAAACATTTTTTCTGTATTTTGACGTTTTGTGCGCCGTTTTGCTTTTTCTTGCGGTTACTTAGCCCAAAACTTTTCCTTTTTTGTATGGATTACTGCTTTTGCTCACTAATGAACCCACTTGGTGTTTATTGCTACTTTAAACACAGTGTATGAAACTAACCATTCTAGGACAGTTGAAAAGCAGTGATTCACACAAAAAGGAAAAGGTTCTCGCGAAAAAATCGAGAAGCAACACGGCACAAGGAGCACCAGGAACACAAATAGAATGTGATGAAATCGCATTTATAACGAGGACATATTTTCTTTTTCATGTGAATCACTGCTTTTCAACTGTCCTAGAATGGTTAGTTTCATACACTGTGTTTAAAGTAGCAATAAACACCAAGTGGGTTCATTAGTGAGCAAAAGCAGTAATCCATACAAAAAAGGAAGAGCTTTGGGCTAAGTAACCGCAAAAAAAGCAAAACGGTGCACAAAACGTCAAAATACAGAAAAAATGTGTCGAAATCAGCATTATCGATCGAGGAAGGCGCCGACTGCGCGCCAAGTGCGCATTGTGAGCCGGAGCGCGTGTTGACGTTTTTCACCCTGTCCGAGCCGTCCGCGCGGGCGGCGCGGACGGCGCGGACGGCACGGACCGCAGACTATGAAAGCAGCCTAAGCTCAGGCTTAGTGCCATCGCGCTTGAGTAACAGCGCCGCCACGAGGTTGTCCCCAACAGGCAGTTTACTTGTCCAGTGTTGAAAGCGTTAATCAGGTGGTTTGCTTCCATAGAGGGTAACCAACATACTTGGGGAATCGCAATTCTCAGGGTTTATTCGCACGAACTCTATATGTTTTCCTTCACTCGATCTTGCTGCTTTGGTTGATAATGTTCGTCTGCCTAAAGCAAGGAAAACTATTGCGATAAGATGGCGTAGAACGTCAAGACACAGAGCTGTCTGCGGTGCTTCACTTCACGGCCAAGAAGTATAGACGTGGTCCGCAAACCGTTCCTCACTGTTTGCATTACGCTGCATTTTTATTGCGAAGATCTGGTACCAAATGATCCATCCCGATTGTGGTAATACTTTGCGACTGCATCTGATGCTCACGAGCAGTTTCACGTACAATACAAACGTTCAACTACAGATAATTGATTTTGAGAGAAATATAGCCATATTCTTCGCCTATGTATCTTACATGGCCGAATAGCTCCCATTGGGCAGAATGGATAGTTCAAGTTTTGTTTTACCTTTCGTAATTTTTTTTGAGTTCGGTAATTCAGGAGGGAATATGCGCTTCCCGAGCAGGCAATATCAGGATTACGGAATGCTCTAATTACTTGTGAGCGGTCTCCGAAGCAGATTCAGAATGAAGCGGACCAGTTATCCGACGTCTTATCGCAGCGAAGGTGTTTATCACTTGAGCATCTCATTCTTTTTTTTACCAGCGGTGTTCTTCAAATTCATACATTCTTGTCTTAAAGATTCCCTGCTACAGCTTCTGTTGTGCGAGAGGTACGAAATGCGGTCAAGGCTATGTTGATGGAGAAGAAAGACGAGGAAGAAATGGGTGACCTTCTGAAAGAAAAACTTGTATGTTCATGTTCTTCACTTTTGCTGAACTTGCAAGCGAAAAGTTATATGAATGATCGTATATATCGGTTTGTAGAAAATTCTTGCTAAATTGCAGTTTTTCATTCATATAGTTTGAACCACAAAAAATCGAGACAATATTATACAATTCTTTATGTATAACCTTGTGTATAGCCCTCTGTATGCTTTTCTTATAGAAGTCTTTGGAAGCTTTTAGAAAGGTTCAAAAAGAATTGGATGTAGGGAAAATTCACCTACAACCTAATGCGTTAAATACATAAGCAACCGTCATTTGCTTGGTGGCTACATCTACCATAGTATCAAAGTAATATGAACTGATTTCAGGGCTATACCAATTATATTTTCAGAAATCTCGTATAGACTACAAAGAACGACATCAAGTCGATAAAATCCTCAAAAAAGCCAATTACAACTGGAGGCCCCTTGCAATAGAATCGAAGGAGGCTGCTGCTGCCTATGCTCTGTCTCGGTAGGCTACGATGCTTTTCAGCAATAATTTTTTACCCTTACTTGCATAGTTACATATTTATTATTTATTTCTTTATTCATCTTGCACTCCAGGTGCGCCTAAGACAGTTAGGAATAGGATGCATATATTAGGTTGGCAAGAAAGTCCTGCGACACTTTTTCAACTTTTTGATTTTAATTCTACCTTTTTTGTTTACAACTCCTGACCGGTCATATACCTAACATGAGTGTCCACCACTTGTCTTCAACGCTCAGAAAATTTCTTGATGCTCCTCCTCCAAAACCCAGCGAAGTACGGGCCGAGATAGGAGGCGACCTCACTTCCGAGTTGGGGTTGATCGTCTAATTATTTCATCATCAAGATGATGATTTAAGGTCCAAATTAGGAGGCAGTCATTCATAGCTCGACCAGGGGATTACGCTAAGAGAGGAAAGAAATTTTGCCGCAGCTCCAGAATTTCCTACCGGACTTATTTCGGATCATGGTGATTCGCAATGTCATGAAAGAAATGAATATTGCCGCGGTACGAGGGCTCTTGACCAGCTGCCTCGGCCAGCTTCTGGTATTCCACAGCTCAGGCCTTTACTTACACAATGGTGCCCATAACGAAGGATATTTAGTAGGAGCCTCTGTAAGACCCCTACCTGTAGTGGAGTGTAGGGACGCTGCCGGCTTCTTATAAAAATATCAAAAGATCGGAAGCGCTGGTAAAGGTGAAACACGTTGTAGCGGTGAGCGACATGCCTGTTGAAGTTATTGCAGATAGCTTTGGTCTTTGACACGAATCCATGGTTATGTAGACATTTGTACTAGACAGTGACTTGAAGTGTGGTTTTACTTGTAGTCGAGGTTTTTCGAATTTTCTTGGATAACTACTTACTGCAGCACTCATATCCACCTCGTGGATTGAAGCCATGAGGCTCTACCATTTGTGGAGTCATAAATGTTACCTATGAATTTTCAAAAAAAAAGAAAATTTAGAAAGAGTGTCGCAGAGATTTCTTGCCAACCTAATAAATGCAAGCTTGACTGCTACACACACAAAACTAAAATAAACTAAGACAGTATATATTAGATTGGCTCCAACTATGCAGAAATAGCAAGAGTGTTAGATGAGTTTCAAGGAAACGATTTTTCTCCCACCAGTGTACTGGATTATGGTTGGCGGTATTGGCGCCAGGTTGTAGAACTTTGCAGCTTACTACAATTTAGGTTACCGCTGATTAAACCAGATACGTTTTCAGGCTTTTGGCTGTAAATGAACGTTTCGGAGCTGCAGTAAAGAAACTGCATGTTATCCATCACTTGCTCTGACTCAACTGGCAATGGATATCATGATGGGTTATAAGGGAATCAGTGGTTTCTTAAGGTTTGGCCTGTATGATTGCTTTTTTGAGGATCAAAATGGAAATTTTCTGAGTCACAACTTGAATTTTCGTAGACACCTGTACTTTCACTTCGACCAAAATATGATCTTGTCGTTCTGTCATAGAACTCTCTGTTGAATTGGGATCACGAGATCTCGGCTTGAAACTATTGCATCGCTGTGGAAGAGGACAAAACGGTAGGAGAGTTTATTTTTCGTGCCCATTTTAGACTTCCACGAATTCTCCGTTCTCACAGTGATCCAGGCAGACTAACATAGGCCTGACTCTTGGTGCAAACCTGCTTCATTATCGATGTAGAAATGTCGAAAATGTACATATTGTGACGTGTACTACGCTATACACATAGCGATGGGCTCCAAGGCTCACAAACCATGCCAGTTTTTGATTTCCGTTCAGGTTTCTGGTACTATCGAGTCTGATTGGAAGCGCATTTGAAGCGTTGAGGAAGCGTCTGACTTCCTCTTGTTATCCGCATATCAATGCACCTACAAGACACGACATCTCTGCTAGAGTAAGGGTGGCCCTTGTCTGAAAGTGAGAAAGGCGCATTTAAATAGGAAACATATGAGGCTGATATTACCCTTTCAGGAACACAATTTGAGTGACTGATTCAAATCAGAAGAAGTTCTTCATAACAGGACATGTTCAGCGACTTAGAGCGCTTCACGATTGTGCCGAGATATGAGTGGTTTCAATGACACGAAGCATTTGTTGCTTCATTATTTCTTCTTGTGAATGAACGGTCCTTACGAGTTGGATTTGCCCACAGCCTCTGCCTCCTGCTACCGGTAGTCCCGTTGCCCACCGCATTAAGGCAGATCCATTGCTCAAATCCAAGTAACGTAACACATTTTGTACGAGATTAATTCCTAAATTTTCCGTCTCAGAGCAGTCTTGTACTATCCCGTTCGGTGGCGGAGTCTTCGAGCGATGGCAAGCTTCGCGAAATGGAGCGTATCGGGCACTGAGGTGGAAGTTGGCTACGTCGATAGTGGAAAATGCGAGTGACGAGGGCTTCTCAAGACACGATCTTCCGAATACTATAGTGCAATACTCATTTATAATTAACGGAAATTTGTTCGGTACATCTGTCAACCATAGAATGTTACTTCGTGCCTGTTGTTTTGGCTTTAGAATAGTTGTACAGATAGGATAGTCTCTCATCTTGCAATCCATTTAATCATCCTTGACCAGCGCAAGGAAGTAAACTGTGTTCATTTGGTGCATTTTGCTGCGATGCCTGCATAGAAGCTACATCAGTTATGAATTTCCCGTTTCTTAACCATACTCGACCCTATTGGAAGAACATTAAGGTTTCTCGCCTAAGGTTTCAATACTTTTTCTATATCTAACTTTTGGCTGAGGCGTTCTAAATCGTTACTCAATCGTTGTGAATATAGTGAATCCTTCCGACTGCGTTCAAGTTTTCATGCATTCTCTACGGATACCTTTCGTTCGCCAAACATGAGAAAATTCGCTTCCAAAGCTTCCTGTTTCATGGTTTAATGATCTTTTTGACGATATAATTCACAACCCCTGTTTTAACCTTGTTCAGGCGTTAAGCCTGTGTGATTATTATATGGAGGGTGAATGTTTTCGAAGGGCAATCGAAACGCTTGTTCGATCAACAGCCTATTCAGGGTTGACCAAAAGCTAGAGATAGGGGCATTGCGATTAGCGCACAATTACAACCTCAGTAGGCGTCATAGGCAAATTTTTTCACTTAATCGTTCAATTATGTCTGCACTGCCGCGAATTGGCGCTAACTTGTTAGGCAGCTATTGCTTTCCGAATCCACTGTAAAATGCACGCTAGAGACTCTGGGTTCTGATCCTGAATACATTTGCATAAAATGTTCGGATCAAACATCAGAATAATCGCATACGACAAGGGTCACCAGTGAGATACTGCTAATGGTGAAACTTTTACGAGTCTTTTTTCAATGGCGGGCGTATTTGCTTCAATTCGGAATCACGACATACTGTAATCCGCGCTCCGCCGTCCCCGTGGGGGCCCCCCCAAAAAAAATGTCTTGGGCGATTCGAAAGCGAGGCTGAGGTGATGCGATGCTTGACGAGCTATGCAAAGGTTACCAAAAACTGATCCCCTTTCTCATAGACTACGACAAATTTTAGCTTCCGAAAAAGACCTCCTTTCGACTCAACGGGCCCTTACACTCGCTCTCAAAACACAAAAATGTTTCATGCTAGATCGGTGCTGGATGACAGCGGCCATGGTTCTTGTTTCAATTTTTACGCAATAGGTGCTCTCTGTATACTTCGACAATAACGGTGATTACGCTGGTCGCTTGAGCTTGCACAGTACTCCTAACCCATAGATTTGGCAGATTAACGACGGCAGATGGCCAGGGTGGTGTGGGCGGTGACTCGGGGTGGTGGGTTATGGTTGTGTGTTGTTGTGGGGTGTGGGGGTGGTATGCCGCGCAGTTCAAGTGGGAATGTCGAGAAGAGTT
>MU868704.1:7711-27590 GCA_036418205.1 Ostertagia ostertagi | reverse complement strand
TTGCCTCATGACGACGAAAGCTATATACGAACCTGCGAACCGATAGTGCATTAAACGCTAGTTATCATTCGATGACGATATTTGATAGTAATTTCGTCACACCAACTCCTGAGTCGCGCGAACGTGATTGCGTTTTGAGAATTTTCTCACCCTACTCAAATTCTAGAACCTGGTAGATGTATAGTGGTCGGTCGGGTCTAATTCGGTCGGAGGACTACACAACATCTTACCAGTGATCTCGTCCAGAGTATGGAACGCTTTTTCAAAACGTTTAGTTGCATGCTATTGAAGTTATCACGTAGACTTCAAAGCAGGCTCATTTTCGCCAAGCGGCCCCCTGAAGGCCAAAAAGAAGCGAAAAAATTGCTATGGTCTGGAACTGGGCGGAAGTGGTGTAGTGGCAAGTGGCACGCTTACCACGCGAGCGGTCCGGGATCAAATCCTGGGTCGTGAGTCGCCCGGGCCAACCAAGCCTTCCATCCCTCCGGGGTCGGTTAATTGGTACCAGACTTGTCTGGGAGGATAAAAACACTGACTTGTACATCGGCTGGCCCCCGCAAGTCATTGTATAGGCCACATCGCATTCAAACGCCACTACGAATGTACAAATGGAAGTAGAATGCGTGCCGCATCCCAAAAGGGATTGATCAACGGCAAATGCTTTATCCTTTATCCTTTATGGTCTGGAACTTCGAGAAAAATACACGGTCTCAGTAATTAAACACATTCTAATGGCGCTGGCGCTATGTAAAGGGAGTTTGGAAGCTCAACGGAAATTCAAAAATTCTGTCATTTCGGGAATCGAACTATAGATCATTCCTCCACAACTTCTTGGCCTTGACGGGGCCGCTCCGCGAAAACCTCGGTTCTGTAGTCCACGCCCAGTTAAAATTTTTAAAACCCTCTTGGAAGCGCACCACACTCTGGAAGGCTTCCTTTGTTAAAACGCAGTGATACTTTGCGACGCCGACGTTACACATTTCACGAATATGAAAACCAACGGCCACAATCATGAGTTACTTTGTGAACTCTAAACATCCTCAGCATCTTCTTCGCTGTCATATCATTCTGCACACTGCATTAGCAGTGAAAAACGTTTTACTTTACCATAGTAAAGCTGCATAATGCACTCATATTCGCTGACACCCACCTTTGCTGCATTCGATGAATAGACACCAATGAAGGTTTTCTCGCAATAATCAGCAAATGCTGGTAGTGTGATTGTGACAATGGCTTCCTGTTTTAATATGGTCCTGAAAAAACATGCAATTATTTCAATCCACTCAAAAGAAAGAAAACGATAATAAGAAAATGAAATAAATCTCACTTAGAGGGATCATCCGGGAGTGGTGTGTAGGTGAGTTTTTCGTCCACTCGAAGGAAATGGGAGCCATTTAGCTGAAATGAAAACAAATTGAAAAAAAACGAGCTATTCGGCTGTTCCAGTTTTTCAATCAAAAAGGTGCTCACATTTCGAGTCGTCAATGCCATGGTTTTCGTTTGGGGATCGATTACTGTATATTCGTGTGAGTACTGAGTTCCGGAAAACCCGGTTAACTGAAAAAGGGAACTTTCACGCCTAGAAAATAAAAGGCTACGGTTATGTGCAAAATAAACCTGTTGTCTTGCGTATGACCGTTTCAGCGGACCTCAACTGGTTTACCACCCGGATCGCTTTAACGGGCATTCAAATTCTTGAAATTTTCGCACTGCTAAACGACCACCAGGCAAGTCAACAAGTCAATCCAACCATTAAAAATGAGCTGTACGCCGACACGTTCAACTTGAGACCATGAGCTCAAACTACTTTCCGAAACTTTACTCATCAATTCTTGCCTACAGATGCTTGCGTGAAGAGATTGGAAGCAGTAGGGGCAGTCTCGATAAAGGCATTATGTAAAACATTGCAGAATGAGTCCCTGTGACTCTGTTCAAGCATAGTTTGACAGATAGAAAAACGTTTAGCAAACCGACTCAAGATAATTGCATTGACGTTAAACACATTGCGAATAAACGCAACGCAACGACCTGCTCCTCTTTGCTCATTGATTCAAAGAGCGTGGTGAAGCGTTTGCTTGAATCAGGCCTCAGGATGAATCTCAAGCATGACTGGAAAGCCTGACGCCTTAGGGGATACAAGAATTCAATAATAATTTATCGTATTTTATTCATGAATAACAGTCCCTAAGTTACCTGGTTGACCCTCCCTAGGCCCTTCCTTGCCTATCTATACATCGTTCACAATCGCTCACCCTCTTCACATGTGACAGTGACGCGAGCCAGTAACCTCTGATTCTTGACCACGTCATGTGTTTACAACAGAGGAATTCCATAACACCTGGACAATTTGTTTGAGCCATTGGACGTCAAGCACAAAAGGTAATCAGGTAAATAAAAAATGATAAGGGCAGTGGGGACGCGTCTATTTCAATGAAATAGAATCACATACATTGAGGAGAATGAGGCCATACTTACATAATAAAGTCATGATATAGTTAAAGCATTCAATAAATGACATGAAAACCTAACAAGCACCGCCACTCACCTTTGTTGCCCAGCTCGGGATATGGAAATGCGACTGGATGATTCGTTCACAGAGAAGTTTCCCACTATGTAAATTTTGCCTTAGAACGTCCATTCCAGTCACTCCTTGATTCATCGGATTAGGATACTTCCGCCATGCAGCCGTTACCACGGTCTCCCAATCATGGCTGAATATCGAAATCAGCTTACGTTTGAAAAAGAGCAAAAGGTGACATAATAAGTGAAAGACACAACTTACTCAAAAACATGTTCTGATGTCCAAATTTTCATTCTAGTTCGCTGAAAACAAAAGTTCAGTTGTCAACAGAGGAGACTGCGTAGGAAGCACTTGAATGCGCAATTCGAAATATGACGACACAGAAAAACCTACACAATGGAAGAAGAACAAACAGTTGCACCTCATGAATTGAAGCAGCTCGAAGAATAAGCAAAATCCAGGAAAGAATGATATGGAGTTGAGAAAAGAAAATGGATAACGAGGGAAATTAAGAAGGCTATTGGGAGAATTTTGCGGAAAACTTCCCAATAAGAAGTTGCGACGTAAAACAACCAATGCGAAAGAACGGGACTACACTGGCGTGCAAAACTTAAAGAAGAACGTAGCTTTTCCAAGAACTGCTACTGGCGAGTAACATAACTCTATGGAACCTAACCACACATAGAAAGAGCTGCTACAGGCAGTACAGAAAGCAATTGACAGGAACCGCAAAGCGGTCCACAAAGCTATCACATTAACTTCATTTATCTCGTCTTTAAGTTTCGCACACCAGTGTAGTTAAGCTTGGCTTGCAGGAACGTTCAGCTGACGGCGACAAATGTAATCTAGAATCGGCTGCTCTGCTCCTCCAGCCAGAAAAAACCCACCCTGATGTGATCTATGAACTCTCAGCAGTGCACTTCATTAAAGGTCAGGGAAACTCCGATCTTCGGAACTGCGAAACTCCTGGAGAGACGCATATCTTCATCCAAGATTCACTATTTTTATGCAGAAAAAAGACTAGCCGTGAATGCCAAAAAATAGATGGAAGAAAGAATAGAAAAGAAAGAAAGAATTGCGGGCACAAAGTATGCTAGTACTCAATGCAGAATGCTATTATACAATGGAGCCAGAATTTCAAATACCCTACCGCTACGCGAGCACTGGGCTAAAATCAAGAGCTGGTCGAGTACATCGTGGTTGCGTCGTAAAAATCAATACGGGGTTATCGCAATCGTTTTTTCTCCCTCCCTGACTTCACTACGTCACATGCGTTTTTCACGGGAGACTCACGCGACAGCAGCCATTCGACAACAAAGCAAACTGGTGACAGTCAGGCGGAACTCGAAGTTTCACTGACAGCTTCCCAAGAACCCAAAAGTCAGAGGAAATAACAATGGCGCCTTGAGATACGAGGCTCACGATTACATTGCTTCCAACATAACTTCCAATATTTAGTCCAATGATAAATCCCCTAACCTATCAATGAGAACATTTTACAAACATTTAAATTTCTGACAAATGTTCCAACGAAAGTTTCAGTCAAAACTTGCTTTGTAATACATTTAATAAAAAAGAGGATGGCAAAATCAGTTTAGTCACTGAGTTTACAAATCCTCAGTTCACCCTGCCATGAACTCTTAAGACAAATTAAATTGGAAAGAGTCGATACTGAAGGGTCAAGAGAGAACGAAAATTCGCCAGAAAGTGCATCTTGAGAGAAATTCAAAGCAGTCTTTGTATACTGAGAAATCGAAAAATTTTAAAATAAAATAAATTTTCAATTTCTAATTAGTTATTACATTTCATATTGAATAGAAAAAAAGAAACCGTTTCTATATTTGCGGAAAACCTTGTCGAGTTTGACCTTCAGCATTAACAGTTTTAACAGACAGCGTGAACAACTGTACGGCCAATACGACAACTGATTCCAGCTGAGCAAGGACATCATTTTTTGAGTGAAGGCAATTCATCACATTCAACGCCCACACCTTCTTATCATTTTCCGTTGACGAATTGCTCACTCCACAATTACACATTTACCAATGAATCATGGACATTTTCTTGTAAACCAGGAGTAGAAACGCGACAACAAAAGCATTACTTTTGCTTCGAGTGTGTTCTATTTCCAGGTTATAATGTGGAGAAGAGATAGACAGGACTGATTTTCTCACTGCTCTTTATCGAGGCTTTCAAAATTGTTAGTGTGGTTAGGATTTCGTCGATGCGACCACACCCCAATGCGTGAAGAAGGTCTCGGAGCCTTTGCTGAATTGTTGTGACAAAAATGAGGAGAATAAAGCAACTGCAAAAGTGGGCACCCGACAAACCAAACGAGACTAGCGCTACACTAAAACCTGAATAAAGTGGCGTGCGAGCTCTCGCATAGTTTTCGCAAGCACTCTAGGATGAAAAGTGAGGGCGTAGTAAGGACTAATTTCACTTTACAAAGCTTGTCAGCACAAGACAACATACTGGTACAATACAAAATGCCAATGCTTCCACTTTTTAACCAGTAGAACTGTCCATGAACAGGAACTGGTTTAATGACCATTTCAATAACAGCCATTCTTCTCACGCCGAAAACGAAATTCCCGTACAAATTCTAGATACGCTAGAGTTCTTCGCCAAATTTCGTCTAGATCTGAGCGAAGTATGTGACATGAACATGGGAAGAAGAACCATCAGCATTTCCGTCATAAATAAAGTGACGAATTCGAAAGAGGAAATTCAAATAATCAAACTATGAACAAGAAAGTAATCGGGTCTTATCTCACTTACCATGAGAAAGGCATCGTTGTGTACAATCTTTCGAAAAAGTTGAAAGCCGCTATCAACTTTAATCCTTGCTTATTTCTTGTTTTTTGGGTTCTTCTAGAAAGGACGGCATGTGATGCGACAGTTAATAGCGCATGAAATAAACCACTTTTTTTTACAGGGGAGGGAAACTCTGGGGTGGATGTAAAAGCGGAAGCGAAACTTTTTACGCACGCCGGGAATTTCCTCGCTGTGCAAAAATTGGAATTTCTGTAGCCAGCACAGGCCGGACGCATAGTCGGTCGGACGACAGCAACGAACCGTTGCTGTCGTCCGACAGCAGCAGTCGTAAGGTAATAATCACCTAGTGAGCAAACTAGATAATCCTAAGAGAGAGATTAGAACCCCGGGCAAAACCAAGATTGTTCAGGGATTTGGAAATTTCCCTTTCGTTCTAAGGCTTTCTTGAACGTTTACCATAAAAGCATATGCTTTCTCCACGGTTTAAGACGCATTGAGAGATCTAAACCGCAATACAGCCTCCTACCTTACGGAATAAACCCGGATTTCCCTTCGTGCCACTTATGGTGGGGGCCGTGTGCTATCCTCCCTCGAATGGGCGCACGCATAGTCGGTCGTCCGACAGCAACGGTCGCAACTGTCTGACTGTCTGACTGCATCTAATCGTCGAATACTCAGGCAAGTCCGACGATCGATACGCATCCAATGCTGTGCGACACTTGCAGTCGTTGCTGTCGTCCGACCGACTATGCGTCCGGCCTATAGCGGCGGGGCTAAAAGTCGAGGTAAAAAGCAAACAGCCCTTCGCGTCTTCGGCTGGAGCCGTATGCCGACTTTGGAGGGATGGGTCCTCAACGTCCGCCGTTCACTTGCAACCCTCTGGTTGTAACGCATCGAGATACTCGACTCATTGTGATCACTCAAATGAGTTTTAACCATCTCTTCTTAAACACATTGCGTGACCGACCGTTGTATGAACCCTTTCTAGCTTTTTTTATATTTTCAACAACTATCATACAATTAGATACCTATACAACATTCTAAACCAGTGATGCAGGTTAAATTTGTTTCCAGCCTGCAAATATGCAAGCGCGTTACCTAGTCATTGAGCATTGAAAACATTGTCAAAATAAATCTATTAAACGTATGATGTTTCGTTGAAATCGTGCGACACACCATGTGGCGCACGGCCCCGTACCGCATTGTCTTAAAATTCATTTTTTGAAGAAATCTCGTTCACAGTTTTTTCCTAAGTTTTCGAGCGGTCACTTTGAGTTTTTTGGACTTGAAGAAATCACAAATTCCTACAAAAAGCTTGCTGTGGAGAAGCAAAGGTACTTTTGACAACGGGTTGTCTGCTTCCTAATATGCTCCTAACTCCCCTTGAAGAGGCTCCATAAAGAATCGCTCTTCCGTAACAACACTATATTTCGGTAAGCACAGCACTGTCGCTTGATTACAATTCCACCGAGAGTTCATGCTCCGCAGCGCTCCATCCGCCTTTCCAATGTAGCTATCGCCGCAGTTTCGTCTGCGGACCCTCCAAATTGTGACCTCCAACACACCATGACCAAGTTCGACTCCTACGAACGTTGACCCGGGCGAAGCCGCGTGTCTTTCCATAATGGCTTGCGCATGTTTAAACCACTTCTTGACAGGAATGCACGCGTTTACAAACGCTGACGAAACGTGTACACACATGAACACCCGTGTAAAGGATGCGCCCATTCTAATAAAGCAAAATACCAAGGAAATTAACAATGAGACAACGCAGCAATAAAAAAACAAGAAAAATTAGAAGGGCGGTCTATTCCATTAGGGCATCATGATGCAGTTTCTCGGCGAGCTAATGTAACTCGAACATTCCAGCTTCTCACGCATGTCAAGGGACTGCCCTCTACCACCCCCCACCCTCCTAGGCTGGCTACACTCCCCCTGGCTCAGAGTTACCGTAGCTTTTTGGGAGTCACCGCACCATGATGCCCCCTAACTGGAATAGACCTAGAAGGGCAAACAACACTTCAACCAGAAGCTTCGTATCATGGAAGAACATCATATAAATCAACCGCAATGAAATCCCCCCCGTGGCGAATAGTTGAGGGTGAGAAAGTAGGCTATAAGCCTGGCATATATTCACGCTCAAAACCAACCTGACAATGCGTCTACGGCACCGGAATCAGCATGTGCGAACGCCTGCTGCGTTCTCGTCTTGCGAAATTCGCGCACGTCTCTCGCTCTGGCGCTCTATTAAGCGAATAATTCTCCGTTTCGACCTGTTGATCCCAGTCCCTTTAAAATTGCCTCATTTCAATTATTGGTCCCTTGAACGGCCCCTATCTTTTCTCTGCGAGTTTTTTTTTTGAGTTCTTTTTGTCTCTCAATGAAATTCAGACAACAATGAAATGTTAAAGATGAAATCTTGTTAAGAATGAATAAACTCCCATATCCAAGTTATTTCCACCTAGCTTTTTCATTACTCTTTTAATTACATTACTTAGCTGTTTGTGACTAAATGTGTGGAATGATTTTCTATGAATACTTCAGATTGAGTAGGGGTGCACCATTGTATTTATGTACGTCGGCCTATCCTATTTCGCCATCACGTTGCATTTCGAATTCACGGCGCAACCGAGGACTAACAAGGGAGGTCTTTCATTTTTGGAAATGGTTTCTTGCACATTGTAGGAACGCATGTGTGGACCACAAAACCGTGTCTCGTTCCCGCTGAACGGTTTTAGCAGTATCAAAACTGGTGAATGATACCCCGATGGTTCGGTCCCCTCCCTCAGGACTAAAATTTGACAATCAATGGTGGTCCTCGCGATGATGACATCTGATTTTGACATTTAGCGCGATTTGGCACCAAACCGTAGGCGCCAACCCAAATGCAAAATTTAGTCGCCACGGGGATCGAACCATAACAGTACCTTATGCTTCTTTTTTGGTACTGCTAAAACCGTTCAGCGAAAATGAAACATGGTTTTGTGTCCAATATGCAAGAAACCGTTTGAAAAAGCGCGGCTTGCCCTGAAAGACCTCCCTTGTAAGCCTTGCAGAAGGAGACGAACAGAGCGCCGTACCGCCGTGTGGCCCCCTCCAATTAAAATAGCACCCGGTCGTTGCTGTCGGACGACCGACTATGCATGCGCCCTGTGATTCGCAAGTATTTTCATGGATATGTGAAATGGAAGTTGGTCTCTTTCAGGGTCAGCAATGTCATGGTTTGGTTGGGGAAGCTCTGACAGTAGCACTAAGGTTGAAACTCCAAGCACACCAATAGATCTTAGCGGTGGCAGCGGTGGAGTGTCATTTGACCTTACGGATCATGGAGCGAATCAGGTCAGTACATCGTATATTGGCAATCTAAGGGAATACATATCTGAAAAAGTTAGGGTCGGTTCGTTTGCATCCTGTATCGTTTTACGGCTTTTTACTGTGTGGGAACAAGTTCCTATTTGGGTCAGCGAGATACAGATAATTGTGGTGTGTGTGTTTGTCACTGGTGGTCGTGCAACTCAGCTGTAAGTTTGGGGATTCGAATAGGCCTCAGTAACCGCCAGAAGTTCATAGGAGAATCGACTCAGATCGACTATTTACGCGCTTTACACGCGTAGTGTAGTGAGAACCACAAAGGCATCAAAAAGATAGTCATTCGCGCGATGGGAACAGTTCATCAGCTCGCTGCCATGATTCTTATGCTCGTGAGATCTCAATGTACTAAGTTCAGGCTTCTTCAACTGTCGACCATTCTCCGTTCTCCACACCTGTACTTGCTCTCGATCAAATCAAGAGTGCTGGTGTTCCTGTCACTAGGCAAATGACTCCTTACTTACAGGTTTTCAATTAGCTAACATACGAAATTTCTTCGTACCCAATTTTTCCAATGTGTACCATATTAGATGGATCCTTCGATGTTCATCTCTTCACAACCGCAATACATCATGCCTGACGGCGGAACTGGCTCTTCAGGCAAGGGTAAATTCGAGTTCGCCCTTGGACACATTGGATGGGCTGTAGGGTGTGGTTTCGCGGTAGGATCAATCAGAGGTGGCCTCGGAGAGCTAATGAATCCAGAAACGAGAAAACTGGTAAGATTACTTAACCTTTGTTATCGTTTGTTTGCTTTTTTCAGTGTTTTTGCGCATTCAGTGGGAATATTTGTAGGTGGGAAAGCCATGGATGACTCGAATGGTTAATGCCACGGTTAAGCATGGATCGGGATATGCTCAACCAGCAGGTAACAGTTTTTTGACCATTCGAATAACGTCGATTTACTAAGCCATGTCGGTTGTGATTCTGAAGATGAACATGATTGTTTCCTCTTCCGTTTGATCCGCACTAAATCGTGACTCACAACAACTGTTTTGAGCATCTCCAAGGTTTTCAGAGGAAAAGTCCTGTTCTTTTTCTTTGCAGCCGAGGGAAAGTTCTGTTCTTTTTCTTTGCAGCCGCTTTATTTTTAGTCAGACATATTTTTTTTTCGGGTAACATAAAGTTGTCCTTCACGGTATAAACCTTTCATGAAAGGATCTTCTTGCGTCTTTTTATATTAGGTAAAATCTCTTTCTACTGTGTTGGACTCATATCTATGTTAATTTGCATAAAGATAGAAAGGCGTAGTGCTATCTCAAGGCCTAAAATGCATCTTTCGAATGATAACGCTCCCATAACTATTTTAACAAATAATTATTCCTTCCAAGTCTGCTTTCTAATGTCATAATGATTTGACATTGTTTTAATTTAGTGAGAATTCTTAATAGTAATTGGCGCGTGTAGGGGTTTGGTATTAGAATAGATATGGTTGATACGGCTGTCAAACGAAGTAGCGATGTTATCTGCGCATGAATACAAGCACAAAAAGTTTATTAAATATCAGAAGAAAAGGTAACGCAAACGACATAACGCAAATTCACAATCTCAACAATAGATCGGAGTGATTGCTAGCAAAAAAACAAGGAGGCGATTCGTGGAGTCGAACTCGAGGGCGACCACCGAATACGGGTTAGCCGAATGCACAGCGCCAGCGCCTGTGGCGCGTTCGCCAGACATTTTCACGCTGAAATGATGTGATATTCGTGTTTTACGGATTGAACTACCTCGAAAGCAACTTTGTAGCCAAACACATAGTCATGGAAATTTCGGTTGAAATCCAGCTCAATTTTTGACTGACAGTAATGGATAAGTATTGTCAAAGTTCGGTTATTAAAGCTTGTTTCAGGTGCTGTCGTCTTCATGTACTCCGCGCTAGAAATAGCTCTACGTTCAGTTCGGGCAGAAGATGAATTGAACAGTCTCGGTGCTGGTGCACTCACAGGAGCCATCTACCGCAGTCCTCATGGGTTGAGAGCGAGCGGTATCGGTGAGTTGGATACTGTTGTATTGTCTCATTTTATTATGCGGTAGTCACAGCATTTGGTGAGCTCTTTGCCTGTTTTTTTTTTGAAGTTCACAGCTTTCTTTATTTCCTTTGTTCCAACGAACCTCATCTGTTCTTTAGGGGCTCTCGTCGGCTTAGCATTAGCTGCCGCATGGACGATAGCGAACCCGGATAGCCGGCAACGAATCTCTGAAATATTTGCTTGATTTATTCTCTTAGCGAAGTTCTCTACAACCATCCTTTTTGTACAACTATTACTCATGCAATGTTCTGTCCCTTGTGTATATCCTAAGATTGCCGTAGGTGACATATGGATTCGATTCTTAGAGTTGAATAGATGATTAGGTTCAGTGATTGTTACTTGTTGTTAAGGCTGATGCCATTCGAGTTATTTTCCTGAAAAAAATAGAAAGGCTAAAGTCGTACAATTAAGGATGGACACATTTACAAATAGATCAGAGATTTCAATATTATATGCAAATATGCGATGAAGGCTTAAGAAAGCGATTTCAGCGTTCAGTCATCGGTTCATTCCTTTTGATGGTAAAGGTGAGGCAGTGGCAAGTCAAAAGAATAGCATACAGTGCTTGGGAACCATAGAGGTCTTGATTGTGCCCGGAGCAATCCAGCTTTTTACTTCTTCGGAGTTGTTTGATGTCATATCCGGTTGGGATATTTCAGTCGAAACCCCACCCCATCAATCGTCAAAAACTCAATCAAATGGTAATCAAAAAATTAGATGCTTGAAGTGAACGGGGTTGATCAAAAGAAATTGGCGAACGATCCTACTTGCTATAATCTGCTTCGTCTTTCTGTCACAGTGTTTGCCTCTACTTCCTGGAAGCAGGGTGAATATCGGTCGAGGAAATCCTCGACAGGGGGGTCGTACCTGTTCGGGCTGGTCCATGGGGGGTCGTACTCTTGGGGGTCAGTAACAGCAGTGGTATCAATGAAAATATCTGAAAAAACATGATATTAAATTTTCTTTGCAGGTTCAGTCGCTCCATTCCTCCACCTTCATGAGAAGGGCGTATTTGAAGGCAGTACAAAGAATGAAAGTGCATCCCCGCAAAGAAGAGTGCCACATGTGCGCACGCGCTGCAAAGGCACCTCCTCTGCCTATCGCTCGCTCCTTCTCCCTTAATACCTCGCTGAGAATGACACTGTTGTTAGGGACCCTGTCGCAAAAACGACAACCGTGAAGGAAAAGCCCTGGGCAAATGAAGTTGTTCTTTAGGTTGTAGGAGTTACGAAATGCGTTTACTACAATGCAGCTTCTGTCAACTGGTCATGATCATATGACACCTTCGAATCGATTCTGCAACTTCGAGTGAGGTCGGATGCATGGCCTATACTCAGACAAAATTCGATGATGACGATTGCCCCTTTTCCTATTGCTTATGTTGGGAGGATGTTTTCTAGACCCATTTCAAGCGTTGCCAACAATTACACTTGCAATGGTGAAGAGGGAGCGGATTTTCAGGTGGCCGGATCCGTCCTCGATACATACTCGACGCAGATATCTTCTCAACTAGGAAATGTAGAAGAAAGCTAAGAAGACCATCAGAAAGCGCAAACCTTCCGCTTTCCAAAACTATCTTCACTTTTTCAGGATCTCACGTTTTAAGAGAGATATTGCTCTTGAAGTGGCAAAAACTCGCGTGAAAATTTCAGCGTCCTCGACGTTTACTCGACGAAATTTGAGAGACCCTATCTTTCTGCATGGAAGGCTTTCAGAGCAATTTCAATACTTCTTGGAAACGCGAAATCCAGCTCTATCTAACCCTACCTCAAACTGCTTCAAAGGTTATGAAATGGAGGAATGCAACCTTTTCATCGAGGGTGTAGATTTCGACGGTTTTTTTCGGCAAATCTGACCCAGTGACAATCGCGCCGCAGCTGCCGTTGAATCGGCCGTTGATTGATACACTCGGCTGTTTCGATAGACCGTCATTCTAGGGACCAGGGTCAACCCTACGTTGTTACGAGTAACAACGGGGGGGTCGTACCTGGTTGAGTTTGTAGGAGGGGGGGTCGTACCCACTTTAGTCGCTCGAAATCACGTGTGGGAGTGAGGAGAAACCGAGATTCCGTGGGTAGTAGGTTGTGCGAGTAGAGGGCGCGCAAGATAAAAATTTGCCGTTTCAGCCGGCGTATATACCCCCCCTAGAAAAGGAAACAGTGAGATTATAGGGAGAAATTGGGCAAATTGGTGGAAAATTTAGGGGAATTGTGGGAAAATTTTTACTGTTTCAGAGGGACTATATACCCCCCGCTCGACGGCATTTTTGGAGGAAAAAGTGGGCGGAGTTTTGAGGGTTGAGTGGTAGTGGAAGTTAGTGTTATAGAGAGGAATATGGTGATCGAGGTGTCGGAAGGGGGGTCGTACCAAATCCACCTTGGGGGAGGGGGGTCGTAAAAATTTTTCGAATAGTAACAACGATAGGGTTGACCCTGGTCGGGAAGGAGGCGGCTCGCGCATCAAATTAAAAAATGCCCCGGCACGCCATATTGCAACGCGTGTGGCATTACTCGCACGCGCAACGGCGTCGAAAGAAAAAAGAACTGGGGCGAATTAGTTGAGTTGGCTAAGTTGGTTAAGTTTTAGCAGTGCGATATGACAGTCTTGTAGGCGGATTGGTTCTGCTGGGAGCATGGAAGAGGTGCAATGTAGCTCGGGGGGGGGGGCACCTCGCAACATCGCGTCAAAATCACGGAAACGCTCCGTTTTAGGACTAATCTTTTGAAGAAGAGAGGTAACTCCGGTTACGGGAAGCAATTTCGTTATTTTCCGGAATTCGTCCGGTGCTAACTTAGTTGGGGGGGGGCACGCGGCGGCGCGGCAGTCTGCTCACCTGGGCTCTCTCGAGCGAGACAGTGTAAACTCGAACATTCCAGCTTTTCACGCATGTCAAGTGACTGCCCCCCCCCACCCCCTAGGCTGGCTACACTCCTGGCTCACGGATTTCCGAAGATGCCGGGATGACGGCCGCGCGCAGGCGGGCCCCCCTCAACTAAGTTAGCACCTTCGTCCCTGCTGTTTAGAGGCTTAGTCCTAGATGACTTTTCTCAGAGTGCCCCCCCCCGAGCCACATTGCGCCATTGGAAGTTTAAAGTTAAGAATTCAGGTTTGAAGGGTTTGGTTGACCTGTATATGGATTAGCCTAAGTTGGCTACTGTGTGAAAAGACGCAGTTTCCGGGATTTACGAAATCTTGTATGTGTCATTGTTAGTGATGAAAGAACTAAATCCAGATGGTGGTTCTCCTATTACACCAGCACATGGGTCGTTATAACTCACAGAAAGGACTAGACCATCGCAACTATTACGTATCCTTTGTGCACAAGTGGATCGTGGCATGGAAGTGCGTGAGTCTGACGCAATGCTACCTGCTGGCCCGAGCCACATTAAGTCGAGTTCTATTGTGGTCGTGGTATTCTCATCTGACTGCAAAAGAAGCAAAGTCAAAAAATGAAATGAACTGAAATGAACTGCTGACAGCCGTTTTAAGTCCACAGTGGCATGATGAAAGATCCGATACATCGTTCTTTGAGATGTGAAACATTCACAAATTACCTGGCAGACTTGTGCCAAGGCCAGAATGCCAGTGGTGTACTCTTTTTGTCATAAATCATATTGGAAATGGTTGCAAACGTTATCTTGACGGTTTGAAAATGGAGATAGAGGTCAAGATGACCTCTATCTCCATTTTTCAAGCGTGTTGCGCGTGAAGTATTGCACAGTGTGTGCATTGCCGCGGCAGTACATCTTATTTGACGGCGGCGCCGCCTCCTGTCCCTAGTGACGATCGTTTCGATCTACTCAAGCAGAAATTATGATTAAATCGCAACCCCGTGCCTTCGGAATTTTGTGCATTTCTGAATGGACCTCACTTTGAGGTCACACAAGTTAATGCCTCTTCCTCGAGTCGATATTTCAGCAAATACGCAAAAGTGCGCAGCGACGGAAGAAAGAGCGTAGATGACAAGAGAAGGCGCTTATAATAATATTTAGCAGGAAGGTTTTTGATTTGTTTTGCAGGATTGTTTTTTTGATTAATTAATTGAATTGATTTGCTCTGTTTTGGGGAGGGTCGTGCCAGGATCTCGATTCTGGGGAGTTGTACTTCTGCGGCCACGTGCTCGACGAGCGAATTTTCACCTGGGGCCGGGTGCAGCAAGCCCCAACGAGGGGATGGGTCCCCAAAGTTCTGTGTCTCCACTCTGTCGATGACGCAACTCTCGTGGTTAAGAATAGGGGAAGAGTCCAGAGATGCAGAGTTTAGGGGACCCATCCCCTCGTTGGGGCTTGCTGCACCCGGCCCCTGGTCTCAATGCAGTCTAGAGATGGCGCGGAGAAAGAAGAGAAAGCGGATAGGACCTAGCTCAGAGGCAGGTTGACTATTCGTGGTGTATCGACCTAAATTTGGTGATTTTCGCCGCACCGTTCCATATCGTGTGTTGAGAATCTCAAGAGGGATCAGAAGTGTGTTGTGCGTGCAACAGCATGCTTCGCCAATTGGTTTCGAAAACGGCAAGAGCAGTGTGGAGCGCGCGTTAGTGTGCAATGCTGCCTGGTGTTGTATCATTGTTCTGAAGGATGCCAGCTGGTTTTACCACCTTATGGTTAGACCACGTCGACGAGCACGAAAAAGTGCCAAACAGGGATAAAGGGCGGGGCTGTTCACTATATCAATGAAAAAGGAATGCGCCACACTTCCTCTTTCATTCGAAACAGTGGTAATTGTATGCGCTTCCGTGGCATGACATACAGGGGTGGCCAAAAAAAAGAGACACTTCACTCCACATTCAAAACGGAATTATTTACGCGTTGCGAAACCAAACCAAATGACCCCAACTGAATATTAAAGAGCACGTTATAATCTATCAACAAGCTACACAACAGCCTTCTACACCGACGACATCAGAAGATTTTCCCACGGAAACATGGTTCACGGTACGAGCTCAACGAGGTCGTCGAGGTACCATAGACCATTACGACGTCCCTGAACGCTGGTCAAAAGCGGTTTTGCATAGTCACAGCTAATGTCTCTGGGAAGCTATTCAACAGTTAATCCATTGAAGAAATTATGTAGCAGCTTCAGGCCGGAGCGATTACGGTAAGCCTCGTTGAGCTCGACGGTGACGGCAGATGACGTCATATTCTGAAGACGGCGGGGGCAGTGAAGGAGGGCCTGCTTCTGTTTACGGGGGAACACCTAAGGAATATTTCGCCGTAAAACTTTCATTAACATCGGCTCCCTGTGCGACGAAAAGTTCGATGATGTGCGCCATGGGCTAAGTGTCTTTTTTTTGGCCACCCCTGTATAGCATATATGGTAGCAGATACATATTTCAGTAAGCTCAAGCGGACCTGCAATCAATTCGCCAACGTCAGAGGAAGGAGAAACTTTACTAGGTTTCAAGAGAGAGACGATACCTTGTTCGAGTAAGAGGAAATCAACACGACTGATAAATTTTTTTGTAATTTGGACAGGTTAAGGGCCAGAAGCCTAACTCTTTTCCTTCTAGGGAATCATGAGAACCTAAATTTTTTGCAAAATAAAAAGTCTATGCTCATGAAGTTTTCAAGTTCATGAGTACATTTGAAAAAGTGGGGTCCGGATGTCTCCAGCAGGAAATCGACGATAGCTTCTCGTCCACTATTATTATTAACTAATCTGAGCTGTATGTGGGGAAGTAACTGATTGGGAGCGATTTGGAGGCAGCTCATACAACGAGCTAATACCTTTGAATGTACAGGTGCCACAAGAGATGAAATAAGGTCTGTGGTAAAAAAACAAACGAGAAAAACGTCCAAAAATCTAAGAAACCGTACTCTTTTTCGCCTCGATTTCTCTGAGCTCGGGAATGGGCACTTTCACCGCTATCGTAGAGATGTTCATGTGAAGTTTAACCCTGACACTTGCCAACGACGAATTGCTGCTTTTATGACCGGTGCAACTCGCACTCAATATTAAGGGAGAACGGTGACGGCAACGGTTTCATTTCAAGAACATTGCCGTATCGTCCCTTCTTCGTGCCGGTGGTAGGCACGTCCGACAAAGGAAGGATACCAGGTCAAAGTGGCCAAAAAATGAAACCTATACACGCAAATGTGTTTTTAACGCTGATTTCAAAACCACTTCCGAATTTGCGGAACGATCCTCTGAACGGAGTTTGTTCCAAATGAAGGCCCACTGTAAGAGACCAACAGAGGGTCACTGCCAGTAAAGTTGGTGGTTTACATGGATGAGATCTTTGTGTATACCAAAATTTTGCTCTTTGTAATTATGTTCATCTCAAGTATGGGAAGCTATTCAGTGTTGTAATTTACTTTATGTACAATGCTGCCATGTGTTTACAAGGGTTTGTTCATGCACCAACCATTTTCGCCATGTTTCCGAGCTATGTACTATTTTACAAGTGTAGAGGTGGTTCAACGTCAGGCAAGGTGACGTCATCTCCGATACTGGGCTAAATAAATTTAATATGTTGTTCAGCGGTTCAAACTAACTTTGAAGTTATCTTCTAGAAAATTGACATTTGAATCCAACTTCATAAAGTAGTTGACAATCAGTTGTTGGTGTTGTCCCTAGCCACTACCCTAGTGCTGTTCTACCTTATTGTTAGACGACAGCAAGCGTGTACTTACAAAAATACCACGTAAAATTCCGGGTAACGCAAGCAAGGTTCTGACAATATGTAAATGGATGATATGGCTACTTATACAACTTTTCGATGTTAGTTAAAAATTTTAGATTTACATCAAAAGTTGTAGGAAGGGGTTGTTAGACGCGCTGAACACGGCTATCACCTGTCTGGCACGAAGCGCACCGCTAGGACGTAAGCAAACCAGCCCTTTTGGCGCTTCGGCTGGGACCGTATGCTGAATGTTGGGGAGGGGATGGAGTCCCCGACGGTGGACGGACCACTTCAACTCGGTCCTTAGAACCGCCACAATTTGGTGCTTACCTCAGAACTAAGCCTTAAAGAGAGGACGGGTCCGTCCCCTCTCCAAGGCTTAGTCCTGGGGTGAGCAAACCAGCCCTTCTGGCGGAGCTGCTGGACCAGCTGCACCACTTGCGTCAGTACTCTCCTATCGACCGTTGGGGACCCCATCCCCTCCCCAACATTCAGCATACGGTCCCAGCCGAAACGCCAAAAGGGCTGGTTTGCTTACCTCCACCGCCAGAGCCAGGAGCGGTCATTTGCAAATGAAGCGCACAGTGCTCGAAGCTCATCGCTAGTTCCTTACACATGTAATACGGGCAATCGCTGATGGTTTAGCATGAATAAGAGTATCTGCAACAGTGTTCTCAAGAAAAGCAAAAATGCTCGCTAAGAAGCCGTTCAGGACCTCTAGTCAATGAGTCTAAGTTTTACTGTTTGAGCTTTGAGCTCGCCAAAATATTTTTCAAAGTCCTCGAGTCACCACAATGTTCAAAAAAAATCCAAACATAAATTATCAAAGGACGAGAAGAACGCATGTTTTAGAAAGAGGGGACGGTAGTTGGCAAAGGCGATCCCATGATCCTTTAATTGTAGGATTTAGAAAGTACCCGTCACTAAATTTCCCCCTTTTCTCTTTATGCTGATGACGTGATGCTCGCTAGCGAAGATAAAAGCACGCTTGAGCAACAGGTGCAAACCTGGTCCGACCGTCTAGCTATGTTCGGACTCAGGTTGAATGTCAAAAAGACAGAGTACTTGACCACCGATCCGAGTGAGCCAGGCTCTATTAAGATCAATGGTACTGAGCTCACACGTACAACAACATTCAAGTATCTTGGGATCAGCAATTGCGTCTGACGGCAGCCTGGTCGTGGAAACGAATTCTCGCGTGAATGCAGCCTGGTTGAAATGGCGCTCGATGACTGGCGTTCTCTGCGATAAAAATCTATAGAACCGTCATCCGGCCGGTCGCCATTTACGGTGCTGAGTGCTGGCCTGCGACCAAAGAAGTTGAAGCCCGTCTCGGTGTGATGGAGACAAAGATGCTCCGCTGGACAGCCGGAGTCACACGATTAGATCGCATTCGTAATGATGTCATCAGGGAGCGATTCGGTGTAGCTCCGATTGTTGATAAAATGCGCGAAGCCCGTCTCCGATGGTATGGACATGTTCTTCGCGCGAATGAGGACAGTGTCCGTAAGATCGGTCTCAACCTTGACGTGCGCGGAAAGCGGCCTAGAGGACGCCCGAAGCAGCGATGGCTCGACACGTTGCACGAAGACTTGAAGAGCGTTAACATCCACCCCGATCAAGCATTCAATCGGGAGAAGTGGCGTCAACACATCAGAAAAGCGGACCCCGCCTACAAGCGGGACAGACGCTAAAGAATAAGAAGAAGAAGACTTACAGTATCGATCAGCTCCCCCTACCTCAGAAACTGGGATGCCAGACGACGGAAATTTGGCGTAGCACATTTAGGCAGGACAACCGTATCAGAATCACGGCAAGCGAGCACAAGTTGGCGGTTTACATGGTGAAGCGATGGGATGAGGATCTTTGTGTATACCAAAATTTTGCTCTTTGTAATTATGTTCATCTCAAGATGGGAAGCTATTCAGTGTTGTAATTTACTTTATGTACAATGCTGCCATGTGTTTACAAGGGTTTGTTCATGCACCAAACCATTTTCGCCATGTTTCCGAGCTATGTACTATTCCACAAGTGTAGAGGTGGTTCAACGTCAGGCAAAGTGACGTCATGGGCGATACTGGGCTAAATAAATGTAATATGTTGTTCAGCGGGTTCAAACTAACTTTGAAGTTATCTTCTAGAAAATTGACATTTGAATCCAACTTCATAAAGTAGTTGATATAACTTCATAAAGTAGTTGACAATCAGTTGTTGATGTTGTCCCTGGCCACTACCCTAGTGCTGTTCTACCTTAGACGACAGCAAGCGTGTACTTACAAAAATACCACGTAAAATTCCGGGTAACGCAAGCAAGGTTCTGACAATATGTAAATGGCGATAGCATACATTATGAAGTTACTCATTACAACTTTTCGATGTTAGTTCAAAATTTTAGATTTACATCAAAAGTTGTAGGAAGGGGTAGTTAGACGCGCTGAACACGGACTATCACTTCTGTCTGGCACGAAAGTACCTGACGTGTGCACCGCCAGGCCAGGAGCGGTCATTTGCAAATGAAGCGCACAGTGCTCGAAGCTCATCGCTAGTTCCTTACACATG
>MU868703.1:56791-75669 GCA_036418205.1 Ostertagia ostertagi | reverse complement strand
CTTTCAAACATGCTCGATCTCTAAATGAGGAGCGTGTTCTGATTTTTCAGAAAAAATATTCATAGTACAATAGAATGCAAATACGACGAATTTAGGGTTTCCGAGTGTAGCTAAGACGTAGATCACTACAGGGGCCAAAAAAAAGAGAGACACTTGACTCAACATTTCAGACAGCATTATTCACACTTTCGCTAAAATCAAATCGACTGCCCCAACTCAGTATTGGAGAGCACTTTCTAGTCTATCTAAACCTTACATGATAGCCTTCTACACCGACGACATCAGAAGATTTTCACACGGAAACATGGTTCACAGTATGAGCTCAACGGGGTCGACGAGGTACCATAGACCATTACGACGTCCGTGAAATGCTGGTCAAAAGTGGTTTTGCATAGTCACAGCTAATGTCTCTAGGAAGCTATTCAGCAGTTAATCTATTGAAGAAATTATGAAGCAGCTTCAGGCCGGAGCGATTACGGTAAGCCTCGTTGAGCTCGACGGTGGCGGCAGATGACGTCATATTCTAAAGACGGCGGGGACAGTGAAGGAGGGCCTGCTTCTGTTTACGGGGGAACACCTTAGGAATATTTCGCCGTAAAACTTTCATTAACATCGGCACCCTGTGCGACGAAAAGTTCGATGATGTGCGCCATGGGCAAAGTGTCTCTTTTTTTTTGGCCACCCCTGTATGTACGTGCATTGGGGATAATTGCAAATGCTTCAACAATTTCTTTCGCCGTGCTTCGTATTTTCGATAATTTCAGAAATTCAATTCCGTGCAAAACAAACAATTTGAGAGAGTGCTCTGCTTAACGTTTGAAGAGTAGAGTTAATTTGCTACTTGATGAAGTCAAGAAGATGAACACACGAGATGGTTCAAAAATGGCATCTTTTGCTAGCAACATTGACGTTGGATGAAAAAAAAGACATTTTGCCTATGGCACACATCAGCAAATTTTTCGCTGCACGGGGTGTCGTTGTAGATGGAAGTCATCCAGTACGTAATTTTCAGGACGGAGAACAGTGAAGAATGGTAAGATTCACCTCCCTCAAATGCTGATGTCGTACGTTCTCCTGTTCGCGTATTTCTGCGTCAAATTCCAATAATCGATCCGATTTCCGTAATCGACGAAACTTTTTCGCATACTGCCGAAAAAGTAGGAAGTTGAAGAATCGCAGAAGAGGTCTGTATTTGTAGAGCCTCCATTCTTCCACTTCTGGAATTTCTATTATCACGCATTGGTTAGCAGTGCCTCTTTTGAACTCCCCTTTTATCTCGCCTAGGCTCACTTCGAGCGCTTACTCAACTAACTTGGAGTTACTGCATTTCACCCAACAAGCATACACACACCTGAAATATCTATACAATCAGATCGATCATCGTCGTACATGTTGTTCATGTCTATTTGTGTTTCGATATCGGAAATGTCGAAGGATGACGAGAGATTTGTATCGGTTGAACCACGTCGTTCAAACATGCTCGATCTCTAAATGAGGAGCGTGTTCTGATTTTTCAGAAAAAATATTCATAGTACAATAGAATGCAAATACGACGAATTTAGGGTTTCCGAGTGTAGCTAAGACGTAGATCACTATGTACGTGCTGGGGATAATTGCAAATGCTTCAACAATTTCTTTCGACCTGCTTCGTATTTTCAATAATTTCAGAAATTCAATTCCGTGCAAAACAAACAATTTGAGAGAGTGCTCTGCTTAACGTTTGAAGAGTAGAGTTAATTTGCTACTTGATGAAGTCAAGAAGATGAACACACGAGATGGTTCAAAAATGGCATCTTTTGCTAGCCAAAATTTGGATGAAAAAAAGACATTTTGCCTATGGCACACATCAGCAAATTTTTCGCCGCACGGGGTGTCGTTGTTGATGGAAGTCATCCAGTAGGATATTTTTGAGAAACTTCTCGATAAGCAAGGTCTCGTTCACTGTCTTCACGTTCTTTCGAACAGGAAACCAATCATCATCGCTGTCGTGCTCAAGCAGGCCTATAGTAATTGCCCCAGCCTAGAGTCCTACCTAATTTTCTAAGTCAATTTGCTGTTGGATAGTTTCCTGAAGGCAGTATCTCTGATTGTGCAAAACCCCGTCGCCTAGTTCTTAGATAACATCTTTATGGCCCATGATTTCTTAGGGAGTAGCTCTTGAGTTCGAACCGTACACCTAGCATATTAGCGTGGCGATTTCTTCTGTTTCCTCCCGTCTGGAAGGCTACTCTGAAGATGCATGATGGACTTGAATGTGCTCCTCAAATTCCGATTGAACTATACGGCTTGAGTTTAGGAAAGTCTGGTGAGGAAAAGGCTATTTTTACGCTCCCCAGGAACTTCCTCGCGCTGTGTTCAAAGTACGATGTTGTATTATATTTGTTTCTTTAAAGACCCACCTCAGCAACATCACTATTGGGGACGTTTCCATTCTGGGTTTCTGGTAAACTCTGAAAAGTTTTTGATTGTATGTACTCTTTTGAGTGCGCAGTGAACGTGAAAATACCGTGATCCTTCTCAATGGAGCGACCTTGCCATTACGTTGCACCTAAATGAATGTTCCTGACCTGCTTCAAGAATGTTTGCTACTATGAATTGAGATCACTTTCTTTCACAATTCAGTAAAGAACACAAGGCTCACACTATCGGTGCGGTGGCAGGCTCCTTAATGTGAGGAGTCAGCAAGAGGCCTGTCGCGCAGCCATATGGTGAGAAAGAGGGGGTACTGGTTGGTTGTCGTGCCTACTGTGGTAGTTTATTGCCAAATCAACTATGTTGTAGAACTATTTATCTCCCATCATCGATTTCACGGCCTTAATACGGAAATACGATGTTTGGTTATTGCGCTTTTCAGAATTGTCCCACCCCCTCCCTTGAGATCTTTGGATGGGGCTCATCATGGGTAGCGGCTTATCCATCATGGGATTTTAATCGTTCTTCACACTAAAATTGAGAAGCAGTCTGATGCTATGGTTAGTGCAAACAAAGGGAATCGCAACGGGAAAAGAAGGGAGATCGAACAACTTCCTCAATGGAAATGGGTTTTTTTGTGAGAACCCAGTCATGCATCCACGTGTTCCTTCCCTTCCCCTAAGCTTGGGCGTTCTGTACCTATATGATCCCTTCCCTTCGGCTGAACAGCGGCGAGAATCCCGGAACAGATGAATCGTCGCCGATGATCCTTACTTGAAGACTTGAGAGAAACAAAAAGGTGACACAATATGTAAACAAGCATCGGATTTTCCACCCATGCCGTGGAATCGACGGCATGTGACGTGTGAACCTGGTGAACCTGCTGCACCCTGATTTGTTTGGGACTGAACTACCCTAAGGCGCGACAACCAGCAATCATGGAGCAGTCATGCCTCCAGACCAAAAGAGACTATGCCAAAAGCTTGATGCAAGAGCATGCTGTCTAGCAATAGCAAACTCACATCAAGACTGAATGTCTGAATGATTTGTTGAGCCACGCCCACACCTAATTGCTGTTTCCAAGTAGGCTCATTCGCAGCGACCGCACCTCGCTGTTTCTTCTTTCTAAAAAAATCTGTGCACTTAGTTGATCTAGTACAGACAAGGGAACGATGTCAAGTCGAAGTGGTCATTTGTGACGAGACATGCATCATGAGATGGGCTTACGACACTGGTATCGAGTCCTTTAGGATCTGCAAAACGATTCGCTAGATGGAGTCGAAGGTCTTTTCCCTGCACTTCTTGCATGTGCTTCGCTTTCGTGCTTATTGTTAGCTCCCATTGAGTGTGGAACAAGTGTCTTGTGAAGCGGTGGAGCAGTGGGTAGCGGTATGCAGTGGTAGGCTCAAGATTTTTGAATCGATTTCTGAGGCCACTGCTCTTTTGCTTTTTTAGACAGCATGGACAAGAGATCATTGCCATTGCGTTAGATCATCGACATTTGCTTATAATTGCCTGTGTTTAGGGTTGCGTGCAACACTTACCAATTTGGAGGACTTTGTCTACTGTAGTGAGAACCCCAGCCGTTTCAGTCCAAATCGTGTGTGGTTGGCGTCATATAGGTTGCACTACCTCTGGGAGCAGAATCTCGCCAAGTTCAATATTATGCCACAACTTGGAAAAAATGAAGCAGCTATTGGTATTACTCCACAGCTCTAGGGCCAACCTACTACCACAACCAGTCAAAAATTTATTCCACCCATGCTGAGGTTCAACGACAGGTTGATGAATAGGTGCATCGTCACACTTTTTTGAATTTGGGTTAAATCCTTGACTTAATGGCACCCTTGCTTAGAGCTAGTTTGACCTCATAGGCACGAACAGCATATTGCTTAGCGCGAAAGCATCTCTGATAAGTGTAGCGAAGACATGATAAGAATTCCTCGCGAGCGCTTCATTCAGCAGTTATGGGCAAGCAGCAAGGAGAATAACGTGAAGCATTTTCGCCATAATGCCCAACTAAAGAACCTGATTCTCGAAGGATACGATTCCACGACCTGGAGATCAGCACCCATAAACACATGTCACGGTACATGTCTGATTGCAAATAAGCGCTTCGACCTAGGATCCTTCCACTTTGAGGCCTTGTGGATTACCCTGGAGAAGTAGGAGACAGGTGTTTCATCACGAAGTGCTGGCGTTTCCTCCTGAAGTGACATGAGTGGTGTGGCTCACCGACACGCGACGAGTGCTGTTGCGGCGCGCCCTGGCTTCCTTTCCACCTCTAAGGCTTAGGAAAGGATCCCAGGTCGCCATGGCCATTCAAGAAGAGATGTATACGCCTAGATGTGCCTTTGAACGCTGATCTCAAATCTACCTTCCAAATCTGCTAAACGATTCTCTGAACGGAGTTATGAAGCAAAACAGCGCAACGGTAGTGGTCGGGATTTCACAGTCAAACGTCGTAGGATTGAACCCTTGCCGTGTTTTCAGTCTCGCTTTTAAGATGAAAACACAAACACCTGAAATGGCCTTTAACAGCCTGCTTAGCCAAATTTCTGAAGAAAGCAAACCAGTGAACTTGATGAGGGGCCGATCCTACCTGCTTTGACTGAGAGTCCCGACCACTACCATGCGCTGTTTGCTTCATAACTCCTTCAGAGAATCGTTTAGCAGATTTGGAAGGTAGATTTGAAATCAGCGTTTGAAGACATAACTAAGCGTGTACATCTCTTCTCACTCTTTCTCTCACTGCGTACAGTGAGCACTTGTGAGCTGAGTTTTTCGATAGGAAAAAACGCTCCACACCCAGTTGAAGCCCTCTGGTGTGTACGGAATGTCGGCTCGTACACCCCAGAGCAATTTGCTTTACTTTTTTTATGTTTGTTTGAATTGCTTTAATTGTTATATGAAAAATATCTTTTGAAACCATTGAAGACCTTTCGAGTTTCTCGCGCAGCTTGTTCTCCATTTGACGATTTCGATTCATCCGTTTGGCTGTGACGTACAGTTTGAAGCAAATACGGCTAAAAGGAATGCGACATTATTTTCCTTCTTTCAACAGAGACAATTCGTATTCTATAATATTATAGCCATGATCATTGCCATCGTAGTTGAATGTGGCTTCAGTCCTGCTCGCCCTTGATGTCTTCCCAGAGTCAGCTGAGGCGTTGCGGATTTTTTTCGATTTTTTTTTCTCATTACGTCCTCCCTCTATCTCACTGCTGTCTTTTCTTCTTGGGTTCCCATCGGTCCTCAAGGAGGAAAGGGCTGTACTGAAGTCAGAGCAATAGAAACTTCGAAAAAGGCATAATCCCGTGAGCGCTTCCAAAATTCCCTGAATGTTCCCAGTTCCCTTGGACCCCCTCCCCACTCCACATCTTACCCTCTTTTCTGCTTTTAGACAATATCCCTCCGCCACTCCAGTTTTTCATCACCTGCCTCGAGCTCGGACCTGACTTAGGAATGTGTTCCACCCTCGTCGCTCAAGTCCTTCAGACACGCAGACCTGGCGAGATCCCCTGCCTTTCGCTAACATCAACCCTCTGAATGGCGCTCCTAACAAATGAACTCAACCCGAAAAGTAGCAGAGTTCCCTCGGGAACTATAAAAATGACAGAAAGCTCAAAACTACATGAAAATCATCAAATTCAATGCTAATATACCGGAAATACTCCGTCATTCGTCGGCTCCTTTCACTCGCTAGGTGGAATCGATACCTTAAAGTAGTTGCTTCCTCTCTTTTGTTGGTAGCTAATTGATTAATTATGCTCACCAGAATTGAATCACTGATGCTGAAGTGTTTCGCAGTTTATTTTTGCATTGTTTCTTACTGTTTTCCTCCATCATGAGAGTCAAACCTAGAATGTAGCTCTCAAATTAGACTAGAACAATGAGCTTCTGCTCTTGAGCGTCGATCCCATGATCACAATAGCGATCAGATAGCTGCCGGCTGTTACAGCTATATGACTTTATACTGCCGGTTTTTTCGTTATGTGATGTTTGCCACGACGATTTGGGGAAGCGCTTTTTCTGAAGGCTCACACAGAGGAGCAGGTTTTCACTGAGGAGGCAGAGTTTACGATTAAAAGACCAGCTAGGAGAAGTCCAGGTAGAGGTGGTCAGTGATGAAGGAATGAAGAAAAAGCTAGGAAGAACAACCTAGATCCGATTGGTTGAAATGGAGCTCTCCTTTTCCCGCTGATTCGCGCGTTAGGGGTGTCTCATCGCTGCTGGCATCATCAACGCTAACGCTCTCTGTGTGCTAGGCGGCTGGAGCCAGACGGCGAGGGGGTGGGCGGGCAGTGGCGATAGCGGCGCGGGGACAGCCACGCTAAATAGTTGCGGCACATCGCTGCCATTCGCGTGTCACTCGCATTCATAAGGGGTCTGCTGCCTTTCCACGAGGAGGGTTCCCCTTCTTTAATTTGACCTTATCATGGACTCCTTTTCACTTTTTTAATGGATATTACTTCAGTCCGAATTGATAGTATCAGGAAGTAACATACCTACAGATATTTGCGTTGAAGCCGCGACAAACGTACAATACGCTAGAAAGCCCAGAAAGCACACGATTATTCTTGAAGTCCATTCTCTGGGTACAATATCTCCGTAACTGAAAATTCAGTAATTGTTTCGTGATCACTTATGTTCATAAACACATCTATAGTAGCATCGGTACATTCATAGTACGACTTCTCATATCACGTAAGGCTAGAACGCGTGCGATTGCGAAGCTGCATCGATCGATAATGAATGATGGAAGCGCGAACTCCGACTTTTTTGCTGAAACGCATGGAGCCGTGAATTTTTTGTTGGCGCAATCACTACTTAAACAATACGTACAGTAGAGGTCAAAAGTTTGGAAACTTTTTTATTTTTGATCTAGTGTAGCCAATAGACAATGAAATTGTCCCAAATTCACATAATATACAGAGTGTAGATTACGATAAGCAACATAATTTTTTGAAAACGAGATCGCTTTTGAAAAATACGAATTTTTATAAGAAATGGCGCGTCAAAAGTTTGGAAACTTCTCAATTCCAAAGCGAATTCGGCAAAATAGCTCTCGAATCTACATGATAAATTAGTTATTCGATGAGTAGCTGTGAATTTCTATGTCAGCGTCGTTTTTATTGACATGGAGTTGACTATAGGACTTTTAAGTCGAACCCTGCACACTGTGAACTAAATCGCATTGTTTGGTGGGATTCCTAACTGGAATGTGGGTTGAGCGACATGCCAGTGATGGGCAACAGGAAATTTCCAAGCTTTTGACGCGCCGTTACTTGAAAAAATCTTGATTAAAAGATTTTTGGAAATTATTTCTCCGTCGTATTCTGGACTTGATTTTGTATGTAATATCTAAATTTGAGACAATTTCGTTATGTGTCGGCGCGCTAGATCAAAAATAAAAAAGTTTCCAAACTTTTGACCGCTACTGTATGTGCAGCCTCTTTTTATGTACATTACAAGAAGACCCAGTTCGCGTGAAATCATTATCTCTTCCCATCGCTTCGCAATCGCATACTTCGTCATCCGACCATGTTGGCAGAGCAAGAGTATGGTACATACAGTGTTTGAAAAAAAGGACCACTAACCCTATTGTTGGTATCGTCACAACCGTAAACCACCAAGCGTGGGCAAGCGTTAGGAACTCTTCTGATCCTGAACAAAAATGAAAATTACTTCTTGTATTCGGCTTGATGCCTGTGCGGACCAAGAAATAGCGACAATTGCACTGCGTAAGACCGTCCACCACTGGTGGTTTCACAACGACAAACTTGAGGGCATGTGCCGCCCTCAAGTGGAGTTAACGCTCCACAGCAGTTGCAAGTTTACTTGCTACAAAATCTCACTTGGAACTTCTGATGAATTTTCCGGTAGAGCGAATATAAATCCTTCGTTTTCGCTAATATATATGAGATTGACCATGAGTAAACATAAAATGAAAGTAATGTAGTAAGCAGCCAGCAGTTCCCATCTGAAAATCGCCTCCTCTATTGAACAAATTTGCTATATAATGTGCGATAACAGAGCCACGCCAAACAGCACTATAAGGCACCTTCTCAGAAATATTGACAGTTACTCATACTAGTATCATAACTCCCTTGAGGAGCCTTCCGCAAAACAATAAGCGGATTGGGAAGCTAGGAGGTTCGGAAAGTATCGAGTTCATCCTGTACGCCTCTCATGTGAAGAAATATTTATTCGCAAACCTAACGCAGTAGATTCTCAGTGTTGGGGTGGGGGGGTGAATTCCCCTGTACAAATTAGTGCACGAAGTTTCGTCCGGATTCAGCGGAAGGCTCCTAAAAGCCATCTTTTGCTCGTGATGAACAGTAATTGGAGCAATCGGTGCATATTGGTCTTGGACTGGTATGCGCCATGTGTTCTACTTCCATTTTGAAAATTAGACGGACACTTTTGAATGCTGTGTTTCTCAACTGCATTCTGTCTACAAATGTGCTAATTGAATTGTGATGAGATATTAGCATAACTGCATTGAATTTTGAACACCGATCTTTTAGTCTGCTTGTACGTCACTTTCCTTCTGATCACATTGCTGGGTACAATGCACCACGCGAAAAGCAACGGGAAACGTTTTCACGACTCTTTACAGAGCCAGACCAAGTTCTCACCGCCTTCAAGAATGAGCTGTGCTGTGTTCAGTGTCTGTTCTTGAGCTTACAACCTGTTTCCTCCTACCGATTCGAGTACGTTCTACCGTTTCTGCTCTCTTAGAAGCCACTCCTTTTCAACCGTCAAACGCTTCCTCCACTGTGGGGCGAACTCCGTAAAAGCAAGATCGCGCTTGGAGCTCGTCAGAACAAACCAGCTTCTATGCAGGTTTGAATTAGCGACTAATCCAAAGAGTAAATGTTTTAAAGGGTTTCCTAGGTCCAGACAAAAAGTTTACATTGCTTTAGTCAATGTATTTTATAAGTGCGCCGCGCACTTGAACGCCGTCCAGAATCGCAACTGCTCGAGAACGTATTTGGCCCATACAGTGACCTGCGAGACACGTTTCACTACTTTTATCCTTCCGGTGAAAACGCCCCCAGTTATGGAATTCTCTGCAGTAGAGGTGTGGGATTTTTGCCGCGCGCGAACTGAAACCTGAAAAAATGCTTTCTAGTATCCTTACTTGCCAGCATTTTCTTTACCTACGATTTTCTATTAGTCCGTAATTATACGCTGCGGTGTACAAAAGATCGCACCTCATAAAAAACCCAATTTTTGAACGGGGCTGAAACTTCTGTTGATTTTGCTGACTATATAGTTTAGAAATAGACAAAAAATAGTACTTGTGATACTTGTTGGGCATTAAAGGCAAGAATCAGGATTACATTGATGGGTTGATTCCACTCAAATGTGAAAGTAGGGATGGAGGTGGACCGCCAGTGGAGAAAAAAGGAAAGAAAATCCTGAAATACACAGGAAATACGAGCATTTTGCTCATGCTGTGGAGAAGTTCAAAAGACAGGGAGGGATGAGAGATAATGTGAGCGCGGAGAGTGGTAGAGAAGTCCGAGAAGAGAGAGCATAGCAGATCAACGCAGCGACGCAGACAAGATATCGAACGGTGGGCGGACCATGTTAAGTTTGGTGGAGTCTGTTAGAAGTCCATGGCGCCTAGGGTCCTAGTGACGCGTTTCGATGTAGAAAGGTGGCGCTACCTTTGCACTTGCGTACCCAGCACTTCTAGCCATGGTAAGGGCTTCTTAGGTGGGTCTGAGCCCGAACTTTGCCTTGAAGTTTTTATTGTTGCAATACTTCTACACATTAGAGCCTGTGCATAATAGGCTGGACGACATGAATGATGGACCAGAAAAAACATGAAAAATCTAATTTCTATCATCTAGTACACTGCCCCTCCAATCGATACCTCCACTTGCAAGTTTTATCGGGTTCGGCAGTGTTTGAAAGTGGCGGGAGGCCCCAGTTCGCACGATCACTCTCGCCAATCACCCAGGCTCACGTGGGCGTAAGAGAGCGAGCGAGCATGAAAACCCGGGCTTGCGGCAGGGTCAGCGTGCGAACGAGACGGTCTTCCGCCACTTTCAGACACTGCCCAGTCGCTGGTACATCCTTCGATCCGCTGGCACAGGTTAGAACCGTTGGTGCATCGCTCGTACCTCGCGATTCGCTGGCGAGTCGCTGGTCGCAAAGCCTGACACCGGCCTGTGGGCTGCAGCCGCGACGCCCGAGCAGGCGTCGCAACCGCTCGCGGCCTCAGCACCGAAAATTAGCGCGGGCTTTAACGTGTTAACACACTGACGACAACATAATGCGCACGCGCTTCTAATTTTCACATGGACAAGACTCGTTCTTCTCGATTTGTTTGCCATTTTTCATAATTAAGACTATTCTTATGCACTATTGGGTCTGCAAAATGGCATATCAACTAACAGTAACGGGTTTTCCGAAAGGGTCACGACCATTTCGCAAAAAAAAACTCTTTTGGTTCAAACTCTATTTTCTTCATATCTTCTTCCTTCATAACCAAATAAGTTGATATGTTGAAGAACACATCAGGACCTTCAGCCAGGATGTTTCAGAAGCTCAAATGCGCAACGGGATAATTAAGTAGGAATCAAAATAGATCAACCAAACCCAACGATTATGCCTTACGACAATTTTAAGAAGAACCTTGCAAGGAGCGCGGTAGGCAAGATCAGCGCTACGTTTGCCCCAGTCTTTGCTACTGATCGGGCACTGAGCTATTGGCTCAATAGCATCGGCAAATACGATAGGAGCTGCAAAGTTCGACCTCATCATGGACCTCCAGTCACTTTCGATGAGGACCCTTGCGCTACGAATAGGAAGTGCATCCGGACGCTATTAGCAGGAAACTGTAGCAAACATCTGGACGCAGCCTACGCTCCATCACTGGGTATCCTGTTTTGAGAACCATTTCACTTTATGCAGACAAGCATTGCGAAGGTAACCATGGAATATTCCCGAAGTTGGCCGCAGCAGTGCGGGAGAACGGTTCGAAAGTCTCAAAATCTCCTTTCTCCGGAGGACCGCCCGAAATCACATTGCAAAGATAACTCGCCACGTTTCGAGGGAAACTGGCTGGACCACGACACCACATCTATCGTATAGCCCTGACATTGCTCCATCGTACTATCACCTCCTCAGCTCTGAAGCAGCAGCTAAGTGAGAAAAACAAGTCAGTAAACAACCACCCAAAACAACCTCTTCGAGCTTCTCTCTTCACTCATTCTGGGAGGAATGCATCCATTCGTTCCCTAGCAAATGGATGCATATCAGTGATTATGATGGTGGTTATATTTTTGATCAATTGTTTTTTAGGAAAGATAAAACTTGAATAAATGAAAGTGTCGAAATTCGGCCAGAAATTATGGGTCAACCCAATATTTGTGTGATTCTGTGTGGGAATTAAAAATCACTTCAAAATCATACTTGCTTAGTATGACCATGTTCTTGATGAGATGCCATGTCGTCATTTGTCGATCTATGTGGAAAAGTCGCAGTATCTGAAATAACGAGTTATAGTGATCTCTTCCGAGAGAAAAGAAGAAGAGAAGAAAACTAATTTTGGGCATATGTATTAGTACGCTCTTCACGACACGCTCATGTGCCATAACCAACAAATTTTCGGTTTTGGTATTGGTTTCGGTGGTTCATCACGATCATCAGAAACGTGCTTCACTGCCTGTTCCCGTCCAGGTAGCGGTCAAGTTGTGCAGAGTGTTGCTCGAAGTGTGCTTGTGATACAACTCCATAATACGGAGGATGCCCTCATCCTTATATGCAGCCTAGTGCAGCACCCATCTTTGAGCGCGCACGCTTGCGGTGCAACTTGTTCTCCAATTCCGAATCAACTTTGAAATACTGCTTCCACTTCATATATCATTAGAATGCGCCTTTCGCGATGATAAAAGCTTCGAATTAAATTAGGGTGAAGTTCGGATATCGTAGACGGAGACTTACTAAGGACCTTGAACAAGCCAAATCTGCATGGAACTGTTGAGCAGGCCGCTTCCTTATTGGGCGTAATTGAGATAGAGTTTCCAAATACAGATGTGTCGACAGATCGTTCAGAGGGGTCGACAAATGAGTGCCGCCGCCTCTTTTTTTTCTCCAGAGTTGCGCAGTCCCATCTTGCTCTTGCTCAGCCTTTCCCAACATTCTGATTTATTCGATTCTATTCTTTTCGGCTAAGGTATAGGGATCGTAATAATTTATATCCGATCCATGTCTTGTTTGAACCGAGATATGCGCTTTTGAATTTGAGGGTCAAGATCGGCGGAAACTTTTCGAGCAAGCCAATAATTAAAGATGCTGCTAAGCATCCAGTTCTCAAATGAATGCATTTATTTCTCATTCGTGTATGACGAATTTTAATCCCGTTTTTGACTTGTGCGCCAAAAGCGGCTCATTCCTCTCCACAACCGCGCATTCGTAATGGTTCACGACATTGATAAAATACGCCGTACCTGAATTAATCTTAGGTAGTCGAGGGTCGCTTCAGATATATAGGTTTTCTCCAAATATACCATCGTACAAGTGACAGTGATTATAATAATGTCCACTAATGAGACCAGACGGGCAAGATAACGCAGTCGCCCTGGAAGATGATCACTAAAAGAAAGGTCTTTCATGATGTGGAGCGTTTTTTTTTCAAGACGGTCTTCTGCTTCTTGTTTTAACTCACGCGAAGACTTCAAAACCGCAGTCCATTTCCGTTGAGCGGCCCCAAGAAGGCGAAAAGTGTTGTGAGAATGGTCTAAGGCTCAATCTCCCGTGATGGAAAAATTTTTGCATTTAAATTTTGGAATCTCCGAACGGCGCTAGCGCCAATAATAAGTTACTTATTTATTATCAACCACCAGCATGCGTTGCGCTCAGATCTTCACCGCGATCTGGCGAAAAAAAGAAGTTGGAGCGCTAGAAGGGCGAAAAATGGCGCTGATGTGGTGTATATTATTGGAGCCAATGAGAAAAATAGATGGCACATTCGTGTCAGAGCACTCAATGTTCCTTGACTTAAAATAGCAGAGAAAATTTAGATTTTGAATTCGTTTCGAAGAATGAAATTGATAAGTCAGTAGCCCATAATACGAGACGCCACCGCTTGCAAAACAAAGCCTGATCACCTAGAAAGTTGCTGTCTCTGGAGTCTCACGCTTTCACATTTTATATGTACCTGTACCAGTTTGGAAGAAACTTATATGTACCACGAAGCTTTCTCTTTCTTTCTCCATTTATTGTGAACTTGCTGAATTTAAGACTTGCTAAATGGAAAAACTGATGTGAAAACTAGCAGAACACGCAACAAACATTTTTATTTAACAAGAAATCAAGCAATTTGCCCTGCACTTAGCCTCGATCTTTTGAGCCCTAGAATTGGGTTCATCGAAAAGCCGCGTTGTGTTCCTCAGAATTCGTTCATATACTGACCCCTAGGCGAGGAGCTTCTCAGAGTCTAATTTTTCCTCTAGAACTACGATTACATTACGACAAATGTAATTCGAGAGCTTTTACTCGACAAACTTTAACTTTTGTTGTTCGTTGTTAATGAGCTCGAATTTTAGCTCTTTATCTTAAGCTGTCCAGTCGGGGAGAACGACAACATTATGCAAAAAAAATTATCCGGGAAAGGTGACAAAATCACTACTTGATTCACGAGTTTTCCCGATTGCTCTATCTACTTATCAGCGCCTTGGCGATTAACCTTTTAAGTCTAGATTTGACAGGATAGTGGTCAATTTCTTTGCGACAATGGTACCCAACGGTGGGTGCCACTCTGTTGGGCGTGGCAATGGCATCCAGTGATGGGTCCCACCTTAAAATTTTTCTTCATTTAAAATATACCCAACATCTTAGGACTACAATCAAGCTTCGTAATATCTAATTTTAGCATAGTTTGCAGAAAAGTTCCATGAAAGCGACTTTATAGGGAGTCTTTGAATGTGGCATTTAGCTCTTGGCATATTAAATGGTGTTTTTCATTATAAGGCTATTTTATTTTATCGTATTTTCACAGTTTTTTAACCAATCGGAGGTGTTGACTTCATGAACACATTTATTGGACGCTGTAACTTTTCAAGGTTTGGCCGTTCAAATCCCTTTGCCCGATCCTTCTGCTATTTTCAATAGTATTGATCCTATCCGATATAGTTAATCCTAAGCATTCGATTCAAAAATTGGCTTTTAGGAAACAACTGCTTGAGGCAATACAGCAACGAGTAGAGCCGCGCGAAAAAGAAGCCGCGTGGTTCGAGCCCACCACGTTCAAATCCGCATTGTCGTAATGGGTTAACCATCGGGTTTCGGTGGAGATACCAAACTTTAGTAAAGAACAAACAAAACTTTTGGATACCAGCCCAGGCATTATGTAAAAGACTCGCATCTGGAAAAAGGTGTTACTATTAAAGCCCATCTATATATGACAGAACAAATATTTACATATGCCTCATCTCACCTTTGATCCCGCAGTACTTTGCGTCCGCTGAGATGCACCACATTCGAACACAAAATTCGCAGATAAAAAATACCGCTAACGTCACTTCCATATAGAAATGCACTTCTGCAATGCAAACACTGGGAGCTCAACATTTCAGATATGTTCGGAACCCGACCTCGAATGAGAGGGTCCTCCCATGTGGTAGTGGCACCAAGAATCACTGCGATAAGAACGACTCCGAAAACTCCTAAAATACAGCTCAATAAAAACCGTTTCTTGGAAACACTGAGAACATGTACTGCATTCCAGTAGCTTGCGGCACTTGTCTTTGCCGAATTTTCATTTTATGTAAGGTTCCATTTTCCTTTGCCGGTACTCCTCCAGTGCAAGTAAATCACGTCAGCTGAAGGTTTCCACGAAAAGAAACAACAATAACACAGTGTGCGTTCCCAAACAAGAACAGAACCACGACCAATATGATTGAAGGAATCGTCCGCGGAAAAACCGTGATTCGACCTCATCCGTAATCACTGGCTTGAGACCCATCATTTACGATAAGAATGGAAAGAACAAAAAAGTGTTGGCTTTTAGAAACATCGCGAAAAACCGGAAGAGCTATCGCACATTCAATTTCCCGCCATACCCATATAATGTTGATGACGAGAACAATCCTTGTTCTCGTCGTCGTAGTACCTTCAATAGGACTTTTTGAGGCCCCTTCGGAAACTGAATCTAAATGCGTGAAATTTCTTACTTTGCCTCTAGTCATTACAACTGACATATTCATGTTGTGAAAGAATGCAAGAATTTCCGAGAAGCCTCCGTCAATAGCTACGATGGCACAATTTGCCAGTTTTCAAAAACATTTAGAGCCGTCATTTTTCGCAGTAACCTGACCACCCGGCGTTTAAATTGCGGCAACGATCGAAAGATAGGTACATTTTTCACTGATTCAAATACTCCCTGCCAGCCTCTAAAAGTGCAGCTCTTCGCTCGCGCGCTACTTCTAGGACGTGTCGACGAGATCTTCATGGCTTCTCCCTAGTTTTTGAATATGTCAACTTGAAGACAGGAATAAGCGGAATCGCATGTGCCATGTACCGATTTATGAACCAAACGTAGGTTAAAAACTCTGCGTCTCATTCCCAGAGATAATAGCCCAGATGCTGGTTCCTGATAGCTGCCTATTTTAGAGAACGAGAAATCATCGGGGATGAATGATTACGGGTGAAATTATTCTGCACCTTTTCAAGTTCATAAACGTTCGTTTCGAAGGATTGAATACCGTAGCGCTACGTTCTGCAAGGGATCCTACATAAAGTTTTTACGCAATGCCTTCTTATGGGCTGTGGATGGTCCTTTGAAATGTGACATGTACGCAATGGGCCCTTGACCTCTAACAATAAGTTGGCTAACCCTTACCTTTTACCCTTTTTCGAGGTATGTTTCGAAACGTCTAGTTTCTCATTGTAGTACAATCCGAGTCCTTCAACCAATTCAACAACGGAAAGTGGAACCGATCAACTGCGTATGCGCGCAGTGATGGTGGAATTCGTTGGGGAGGGCGCAAGTTCCGGCCGGGGATGGGTTTCTGTCCCGGCAGGAGATGATTCCCCAAACTTGGTTTGTCCTCGCGGGATTCTCCGGCCGGGGCAGGAACCATTCCTGGCCGAGCGTTGCCGCACCCGGCCCCAGTTTAGTTTCCTATATACCGCATACAGTAACAATGCATCGAAGCGTTGTATCACACCAGATAACAACTAAACGCCGTACGCTACCCATTGCAACTAGGTACAAATGTCTGCCCGCTTGAGTGTAAGGCATAATCAACTTAGACGGCTAATCACAATTTGAAGAAGCACTAAGCTGACACATTATTTTGATATTTTCTCCTTTTTTGTGGTTGTTACCAGCACCTTTTTTTCTATCTCTCACCCACTGCACATGCTGCTCCTGTGCACCACACTGATCGGCCTCTCTATAGTCGTGTGATGCACATAGTGCATCGTTTTTTTATGAATCTGTTGGGCATTTTTTCATGCTCTAGTATTGTAAGGATGTAGATTCGAATACACAGACAAACGAGGGACTGCACTGAACGAAAAAAGGCCCAAATCACCAGTTCCTGTTGTAGATTTTCACTTACACCCTCCTCACTCCTTCATCAATCTTACAAGGGAGGTCGTTCAGGGTGTGCCAAGCTTTTTCAAAACGGTTTTTGCATGATATAGGGGCACATGCGGGAACCACAGAACCATGGTTCATTTTTCCTGAACGGCCCTCTGAATACCAAAAGGTCCCTAGTTCGATTCCTCGTGGTGACAAATTTTTGCATTTCGAGTTGACGTTTCAAAATTCGCTCGCTTTGAAAAGGCTCGGCACACCTTGAACGACCTCCCTTGTTAGAAGAGAAGAAAGAGAGGAAATACCTACTGATAGAATCTCATGGTCCTCATTGTACATAATCATAGGACCTTCAGTATCTACCCGCCCTGACTCCCATCCTAAGAGATTGTGTTCAAGTTGAGAAACAAAGGCACAAACGGAAGCGACATTTCAATCGTTCCAACCTAATAGATTATTTTTTGTTTCTATATTTCCTGTTTCTAATCGACACGCTATGCTACTCTCTTCCCTGCTTTGTAAAGATATTAGGGGAATCAGTGGGGACAATTTGAAATTTTGAGTTAGAAGCTGTTCAGTTAGGGTCTCGAAGGTAACCTAACCCAACTACAAGGATGTTTTCCACGATACGGGTATAGAAGCAGCTCTCCCAATCACGAACTTCTCAAGCTGGCTCCTAGATGCTTGCGAGAACAACCGGCAACTTCGTATTATTTCATATTCTATTGGAAAAGAAATGATCAGCTCAGTGCATGTTTGCTGTGAATCAGGGTAATCAACAAGTAGTGGATAAGACCTTTGGAAAGCAAGGAGTCGGAGAGGTGTTTGGTTTACGCAATTACCATTCATAGCATTCCTTTCCCATTCCAAATACTACTAGTTTGATATACTATAGACATTGGAATTCTTATTATAAAGACAGAGTACATGAGACACTGCGCTCCCTAGGGGTGTGAACACTTGATCTGAACCCCAAAACGTTCAACAAAGCAAAAGTAGTCTGAAGAACATCTCAAGTTTTACATTAAAACGGGGCCACCTAACAGGATTCATCAGAGTGTTTAGTGATTAAAAAATCCTTAGAGAGAGCGAACGTATGGTATTTTGGCTGAATTTTATCCTGACTCGTATAATTTACGATTTTCGTAGTTCGATGCAGTAATTTGCACAGCGGGCGGTCCAGTTCCGTGATCGGTGAGACCACCAGGATTAATGTCTAGCAAATTGACGAAAACATCATGAACATGTCAATTCCGGCAACCTTGACACCAGCATGAAAATTAGACATTGCCTATGACTCATCCGTACTATAGATAAGGCGACCGCGTGAATTTATTTGGCTGTTTGGATGAAATAAAAACGCCGATAGGACTTGGAGTTTCGTGTGCGCATAATGTAGAAAAGAACACACCAAAATGATACCATGTACTATTTGCGCTCATCGGATGGTCAAGGAAGTAATAGACGCGAAAACGAAGACGTCGAACATAGCGAACACGATTACTCAGCTGTAAATGAATAGTGCATTCAAACTTCTAGAAACACAATAGCCAGTATTACCTGTAACGTATCACGTCTGGTAGTAGCTCTCCTTTTACCGTTGTATTTCTCATCCCAAGACATTGTTTCCTTTGGCTTATCCACTGGAACATTCACCTTATCATCCTGTTTGAAAAGTGGGATGGGTAGTCATCTGGCTACATATGTACTACACTTCTGCTCAGTACTGGGGAAGCAATGCCAAGATTCATAGAACGTCGAACTTGGGCACTATCTAATATTCATCGATACTAATCGATAGCTGTAGTGTGAGACTTCTCATGGTCAAGTTCCAAACTTCAGTCACGATGCTGTAAAGACCGCTTGAACTGAAAAAACGCCTACAGGGTACATGTGGCCGTTC
>MU868703.1:41803-56452 GCA_036418205.1 Ostertagia ostertagi | reverse complement strand
GGGATGTAGCCGAGACTTTCAAAATCTCTGCCAGAATTCAAAAAAGAATGTTGGTGGAGAGATTGAGTGAGGTAGAACAAGAACGTGATAGGCGCTCCTGACTTTAAAAATTCAGAAGCAAGTTGAACCACGGCGTTATGTGGGTTTTACGGTCCTCCTATGCTTGATGCTTCGTTGGACCTCGTACTGCCTAACATCTCTTTGAACTCCAACAAATCCGTTGAGCAGAGCTGTATATATATAGTTTCTGAAATGGCGCCAGCTACGAGATTTTTGAAACGTATCTAGGTAAAAGACAATTTCGACATCCCGAACTTCTGCAAAATTCCCTCGGTTTGTTATTCCCGCGAACATGGTGCCACCTTTCCAAATACGGCCCTCCCTCTCCCTACGATAATCACAAGGTTTGGGCTCCTTCCCTAGAGTTGCTTCTTCTACAAATGGACATTTGGACCTGCTTGGGATTTTGCTAGGGTGTGACCAATGTTCCCTTACGAACTCGAATAAAACTGCACCGCACCACAGTCATGAGCCTCATTCATAGACGTGAAGATGCTTAGCTTGGCGATTGCGCAGCTCAACCTCAAATGAGAGATGGGATTTTTGCGGTATACAAAAATGTGTGCTGAGATGCTTTGAGAAGTTCTACTTTTTTACAACACTCCACAATTTTGATACTGTGAAGAAAATAATGTTTTTCGACAAAGCATATGATGTCAATAGCTCTTTCTGCTCATCTGCTGTAATTATCGAAAAAGAACTAACTGTTGGTAGAAAAGTGAACAGTGAAAGGTGACGTTTCTTTGATGAATGACGGAGATCAATAGTGATTTGCAATCGCTATCGTAGCAATTTTACTCGGAAATGGTTTGCGATAAGCGCCCAAAAAGGTCCAAGCTTGAACGGTGTCTTTCAAAGTTGCGGCGAAACTACGAGCTCAAAGTCGCTTTAACGGGAAACAGCGAAGATCGTCCGCTGAATGCGAAGCAATCAACTCGATTAATCATATCGATCGATAGCTGATTCAAGATCACTACTGAATCACTAATGAGGAACGTTATTGTAAGTGTGTGCGAGCGATGTTTTGCGATTGCGAAAAGAAACGACGACGTCGAGGCAGCGATGCTCCTCTGAAATAATATGGGTCGATATTGGTCCGATGATAGATTTTTTCTGCGTTACCCCCATAATATTTGAGTAACCCAGTTTTCGGTGCATTGGACCTCAGTTCATACCCGAAAGGAAAACAACAAACGCAAAACAATTCCGTGAACTACGTGAGGTGCTTTGCAAGGGGCAGTTTTCGGCGAGTGGTTACTGTAGCAGATAGGTTTCTTTCAGTGCCATCGCAAAGGCTTGTATTTTCCTCTACACGGTGTTCTGCTCGTGTACTTTCAATTTTTTTTTAATTTAATTTGGTCAACACGTCAACGCTAGAATAAAGGTGGTACAATTTGCAAGGAAGGCTACGTGAATAAAAGTCGTAAAATGAGTAGAGTCACCTTTTAAAAGGAACGGCCATCTGGTTCGCTTCCTCTTCCATCGCATTTTCGTTCTCAAGATCCAGAAAACTATCCTTTTTATCCAGCGTAAGGGTGAAGGAGGTAGTGAGATGGCAATTTTCGTCACGTGCCATCCATCGATAAATATCAGCAAACTTCACCCTGACCACCCTTAACATCAAGGTGTCGATTGATTGGTAAAAGTTTTTGCTCAACCAGGAAAGGTCGGCAGCCGGTCCGGGCATTTGGATGTAAACCCTTGCATTCGTCTGGAGATGTTCAGCTAACGAAGGTCTTAGGACATGGAGCGCTTTTTCAGAATGGTTTTCTGCATGTTATAGGGGCACATGCGAGGAGCACAGAATCATGATCCATTTTTCCTGAACGCCTCCAGGAATGTCAAAACAGTTGGTGAAAGAAATGGTCCAGAGTTCGATCCCCGGTGATTGACTATATTTTGCGTAACATAGTTTGGCGCCCCCAGATTGCCGCCAAATAACGCCATCGTCGACACCCAGCTATTAGTACGAAGAATTCAATAATCCACACATCATTGCAAATGACCGGACGAACCTGTTGACCTCCGATAGTAAGAGGGTTGAAATATGAATTGACTTTAACAATAGGTCCCATGTTCATGGAACGACTTTCCATTAATCTCGGCATGATTATAATCGTCTTCTGCTTCTGCTTTAGCCACCGAGATTGGTATCAACTTTATTCGGCTAACGTTTCGGCGCAATCGCCTTCTTCGGAGCCTGCAAATCAAAGCATATTTTTGAAACAAATTCATTCAAGTACCATTTTGGATCACATGAAGGAAAAACTGAGGGGAAATGAGTCAAGCACGAAGTAACCAGCTAACCCTTATTAGAAGCCGAGCGTTAGAAGGCACCCTTTGCTTAAAGACCGTAAAGCGACTCTCGTCGCTCTCGTAAAGTCGCTTTACGGTCTTTAAGCAAGGGTGCCTTACTAACGCTCGGCTTCTGATAGCTTGTTACGACTTCGTGCTTGACTCATTTCCCCTCAGTTTTTCCTTCATGTGATCCAAAATGGTACTTGAATGAATTTGTTTCAAAAATATGCTTTGATTTGCAGGCTCCGAAGAAGGCGATTGCGCCGAAACGTTAGCCGAATAAAGTTGATACCAATCTCTGTGGTTAAAGCAGAAGCAGAAGAAGGTCCCATGTTGTTGTGTGGGCAAATTACATTCAGTTATCACAAAATTAAGTGCCAAAGGACATGCTGCCGATCTCTGTTAAAAACTTCTCTTCATTCCATTTCGACTTCAAAACAAAGGCCCTTTGTTCGTTGTCAAACCTGACCTCCATTAGTCGCAAATCAGTAACTAGACATTTCGTACCTACGCATCTTACAAGTTCTACTAATACATTGGGTTCCAGGGTGTCCAACTGTCGTTGCAATTTGCTTGGAAGGATTGGAAAGCCATGCAAACCTCTATGTTGCTCAATACCTCACCTGAATTCGAGATGGCAGTCTACACAATTTGTGCGCTGAACGGAGGACAGGTACTGCCAAATCTAAAGATTGCGTATCGGTTTGATGAGCCGATTTCTTGGTTACACTTACCCAATGGCTGCTCAAATTTGATTTCTCAAAAGGCAATTGTCTAACAAGCCCAGAAGCTGACTCGACAAGTTTCCACAGTTGCGCGAATTTCCGATTTCCGTTCAGCGAAAACGACCCTCCTAGTTTCCACGTTGTTCAGCAGTTCATGTCCAGAGAGAGTGTTATCAGGCATGATAGCCAGCATATTTTTCCTATTATCATTTTTTTAGTGTGAGATGACCATCAACAACCAACCTGTGGGCATCTTTGCCAGTACCCTCGTACAGAATGGTGTAACAGTGGTAAGTTGTCAACTGATATAAACTTTGGAACTAAAATTGTCAGATCTATTCAGACTGGTGTGGCTCCGCTCTGAACATTGTTTAGTACTTCTAATTTCACCTTGCGTCGCATATTGATTAAACATAATATTTCTCATATCTTCTGAGCTTCCTTCTTCTCGCTTTTATGGCGAAGAGGTTGAGTATTCGAAATCTTTTGAACGAAAATGAATGATTTCGCGAGTTCCGGTTTCCGGCTTCCTCCTTATTTCTCGACTCTTCGTAGTGCGGGTGCCACGTATGTACTTCAAACTCTGTACAATAGAGGTATCGGCATAATAGTCGACAACATGATTTCAGGTTTACTAGATAATGAAAAGAGTGTTCAGATTGATCAGTGTTACCCCGCCATATCCGGGTCTGCTCCTAAAACGACGAAGAAGTCTGGAGGTACCACTAAGAAGCCAAGTGCCAGTGATCCTGATCTGCAGGTAAACTTCAAAGGGGTATCTGATGCTGAAAAGCGTGAATATGTTTACCTACCATTGGTAGTAGATAGATGCGATAAATTAATTTGGAAAATTATGGAAAATTGTGTCTCGATGATGTTCACTTGTGCCAGCGCACTGCCATTCTGTCAGAATTCTCGCACTATAGGCTCGCTTCAGACCACAGTAGAATTGATGAAAACTTCCTCGAGCATTTTGCAGAACTACGGTTATTGGTATTTATTGTTCAAAGAGGGGTATCGTCTCGTAATTTTGGGGTGATGTGGAGGGTTTTTTTTTGGAAAACTATATTTTCAAGGAGGATTTCACGGTAGGCATAGGGTCGAAGAAGGGGAACTTAGCTAGTGTAAGAACAGGTGGACCCCCCACAAGGGTGCATACCGACACGCACAGCGAAAGACATGCTGCCGGCGATTTAGCGAGGACCCTCGCGGCGCTATCAGCGCGGTACGTAACTGGCTAACCACTCGCCACGGGTCTCTAGCCATTCAGCAGAGAGAGCGTTAGCGTTGAAGAGGGCAGCACCGATGAGAGTCGCATCAGTGCGGAAATCAACGGGCAAGGAAGGGGTCCCATTTCTCGGGTTCTGGGCCGTTTCTCATGGTTTTTTCTTCATCTCGGCACCACTGACCACCTCCTTTGTCTAGTGGGCGACGTTCTAATCGTAAACTCCACTTTCGAAAAATTTAGGGATTTAAGTGAGGAATTTTGCCGTACCACCGTTCACCGTATATCTATAATCCCTTTTTAACAAAACTTTGGGCATCGGCACAAGGTTTTTGATCATTTATTAGGCTCCCGGACCGCACGCTAAAGGTGTGGGTAGCCCTATGTAGGGGAGGGAATGGGATTAGGGAGGCCGTGGTTTATACTAAGAATCCTTTCGTGACGTCTAAAACATGCCTGCAAAAGATGTTAGCGCTCACTCTATGAAAAGATTGGTGTTTCAGATCCTTGTGGATAACATGCGAGCTGCCGATGTCGACAAGGCCGGTCCTAATGACTACACTCTGGACTGGGGTAACAAAGTTTCAGGAAACAAGAAAACCAGCCCGAATCAGTGAGTTTTGCTCTGAGCTCCTGCTATTCCATTCAGCTTCTCTTCCTGATCACACTCTAACGCTCTATGGTTTCCTTTCTAGGCTCTTTGCCTACGTCAACGAGACTCTTTTCCAACGACCTGTCTACGCCACTTTGATCGATGTGTTCAACAGGAATCTTTTCACTCCTGAGGTAGTATATTCTTTTCTTTTGTATATGAGTTGCTTGGTTTGCGAAGGATATTCCTTGATTTTCACACATTAGTTCACAACAATTAGTAGATGTCTCAGTCTGTCTCTGTCAAGCGGAATTTTTATGGTAATATTTTTGCTATGAGTTTAATTTTATTATGTCGACATTTCGGAGTGTCTTGTTCTGAAGTCCTCTCAGCATATCGAAATCTCTCAAAATGTTACCTGCTCTGTTACAAGAGGAAAGAAATGGTCGAAGAAGCCATACAGATAAGAGGTGCACCATCCAAAGCCTCTTCGAATGATCTTGAACTTATTTCACATCTGCTGGATGATTCTCTTGAGCAGTTGAATTATAAATTGATTTCTTGGTGAGAGTAGCACTTCAAGCTCAGCTCGAGTGGGGACGTATATTATAAATATATATATATATATATTATATTTATACTATATATATATAAGTTTTTGACGTGACGAGGTTGCAAGAAGAGAGAAATTGCAGAACTCTTCGACGATTGCCATATTGTTGATGAGACCGTCATCACCTCTACAGCTAAATTTCCAACGAAAACAATCTTTCTGCCGAAGGGTTGTAAGCATGGGCCGATGTTGGAGATACTAGCGAGTAGAGGTGACACTATTACTCATGGTCACAACTTTCTTTCCGATCAGGGCTCAAGATCTCGATTTCACTGGAAATTCGTCCCTAAAAGCAGTTAGACCTCATAAACGCGAATGTCGCACCCGCTTGGTGTGAGACCGCCTCGTTCGTGATGCGCACCCATAATGCCTGCAAGCCAAATTGAGAAGCTACGAAGGAGAAATTCACCACAAATCAAGTACAGTTGAGCAATGAGGGAAGGCTTATGACATTTACCACCCTACCTGTGAACGTTATAAAAGGAAATCGAAAGTGGGTGTGCTGACTGATTCGATCCCCTGAAGTTGATCCTGCAAATCCGTCTTCACATGGGACAGGCCATCAGGCCATCACATTCGGCAAGAAAAGCTGGAATTTTGTTCGCAGCCTTGTGTAGCAGGTATGGGAGGCAGGTTTCAAATCAACGTTCAGGCTCAGAAGAGAGTAACATCTCATTTTCAAAGGTCTTTTCGACCTACCATCTCCCTCTTAGTCGCAATCTGCTCTTATTAGGTGGTGCATCCAATCAATCCTGACGCTGAGTGTACATTGATGTTGGATATGAAATGCCTAGTTGCCTTAAATTTTCATCGCGAATTTTTATTTCGAAATTTCCGCAAAAACTTTCTCAAGCGCCTTTTCCCCTCAAATTCACAATATTCTGTTTCCTCCCCACCCCCTTCCTCCTTAACTTCCTTCTCGTCTGGCCTTGGTAGCATAGTTGAGAGCGTTTGCATCCCACTTCAGCGAACAACAAAAACCATCGAAACGTGTGAAAAAATTGGCGAGGTCAAGCTTCCAAGGAATGGCAAAAAAATGGAATTACTCCTTGGATTTCTGAGGGGGGATATTCAAGAAGTTCCCACTTGCACAAACCTTACGGTTAGGTCTTTTTCCTGGTTGCATCGTTATGAAGTTCATGAGAACGATGTGAGCGCTACGATATGACAAGAGCAGAAATAAATCGGACAACATGCAATGGTAAAAACGTGAAGGATTTCGCGTCAGATGTTTTTCTAACGTATCCTGAAACGCCGTTTATATCAGTTCTTACAAGTTCATTTTCAAACGACGGTTAAGGTGTGCACTGCTGAGCAAGCAATGACTGGATTCCGCAAAGCCGGACTGCAGCAGGTCTTCGACACATGGACCGCTACGGAAGTCTTCAATTTAGCCTTTCAGTACCTGCAAAAGAAAGGTTAAAGAGCCCTTTGCATTATCGTGCCAGAAAACTTAAGATCATTTTCAAATTTCAGGATACAGTCACGCAACAGACATGGCAACATTGAAGACATTCCTTTGGAACTTGTGGTTCGGCACCTACTCGCGCTGTAGCGGAGCACTTGGAAGTTCTGGTAAGCCCATCTTAACACATTCTGCTAACACACAGTGGCGATCAGAATTTGCCACAACAGCTTTTTGCGCATTTCTCCCTACTTGACTAATACTCTCTAAATTTTGATGCTTTCTCTTCTCAAGCCCCTCCTATAATACAATGAATTCATTAAATCAAAGTAAAATTTCCAAATAGATACGAGATCTTGATTAAATGAATAGTAATTCTTTATCACATTTCTGACAAGTCGTTCCAGTGGATACTCTTAATCGCCCTTGTAGCCCTTAAAATGTCACAAAAATTTAAACTCCTTCGGCGGAGCTTTTAACTATCTCAAAAAACGACTCTCAATAGTGAGACTGATACTAGTATTCAGTAAGAGAAAGGAAGTCCATTCTCTCTTCCTTTCTGCCCATTGCAGGCTTTGTTGGCAGGTTCTAAAAGAGCCAATGGACCAGGAATCATTCCGTTACGGGTACCGAAGCGTGAAAGGGATCAATTTTTCGCTGCTGTACCATTTTTCGATTTCCGACCTTCGAAACGTTCATTAGTTTGCAACCTATTTCCTCCTTTTTCCGGATCCAAATTTTTCGAGAACTTTCTATGGCCGATGTGATAGTTTGCGAATTGAGCGATGCGCCAGCGAATCGACGGCACGCAACGTTCAAAGGAAGCCCGCCACTTCCGAACAATGTCCACTACATATCAAGTCTCGCCACTTTCAAAAAGGGTCCACTGTTACGTGACACTGTTCAAAGTAGCGGGCTTCCTTTTGAACGTTGGGTCCCGCCTTATTGTAAGTTCGCTCCTACATCGGTTCGACGTCAGTTCGAGTTCGCTGGTGCATCGGTCGATTCCCTGGTGCAACATTCGATTCGCTGGCGCAACGCTCGGATCCAGCGATTCGCAAACTATGACGTCGGCCTATCGTGGATCTCGGTTTGTGGGAAAGCGCGCTCCGATCTCAGAACTGAATCTAAACGTTTGTGTGTTTCATTTTAGTTAGGATGGGAAACATGTGTTGTCGGGAGAATGCCGAAAGGAACCACAGTTGATGGGCAGCATGATTGGGCTAGATACTACCTGCTCCAGAAAGCGGGAAACATCACCTATCATGGGTACTTCTCGTACGTCGTTGTGAGTTTGTACAAATTTTCCGATACTGGTGAATTAACAAAGAACCAACCATAATTGAATTCACTATTTCGAAAGACCCATCACTTCCAAAACATAAATTTCAGAAGCTTGTGTAGCGATTTCCTCACAGCGCTATATTCTGTAGGCACCCCGTGGTTCTTGCGAGCAAAAGGCCGAAACAAGAAACATGCTTCCCATAAGAAATACACTGCGTTCAATAATGATACAGCCAGCATTCTTCTCAACGATTTCACAAGAGAAAAAAAGGCAGTTGGACTTTGAAAAAGGGTAAACTGTAACAAAAAAGAAACGGGAATCGTCAAGCAGTCATATTGCGCGCAAGAGAGTGAGCTCCAGTACGGTTAACAATTTCTTCTGGAATCCTGTAGGATATGGAACAAGAAGAGCTCTGGATGTCATCTTTGCTTTGCTTCAAGCTTTATACCTGGCAATTTGGGGGTACATTCAATTCATACCTTTCATATGGAATTTATTGGGATTGCCGTTGAGGATCTTGGTGGATCATCCTCCAGTGAAGAATTAAAGAAACCTGTTTGTGAAAAAAATTTCTTCAAAAACGAGTCAGTTTTTGCTCGAAGGTGTAGCCACGTCGACTGGAGCAAGATCTGTTTTTTTTCTGTTCGTTATGCCTTACTTTCTATCTGCGTTTCTCTCAATGTTTTGGCTTCTATGAGCCTGATGAAAGGAAAAAAACCTTTCTGAGAAAGGAAAAATTCGAAAGAAAGTAAACAGAATGTGAGACAAGAGACAAAAGAGTGATTTTGCAACAGTTCACGTGGCTACACTTTCTCGAGCAAAAAAATGACTCGGTTTTCGAGAGAATTTCCTTTCACAAACAAGGTCTCTTTAATTTTCCACTGGAAAATGACCTCGGAAGATCTTCAACACGACCCAAACAATGTCCTCCGAAAGATTGAATTTTAAAGAAATTCTGGGCACTATTCGATGAAATTGAAATGTTTCTTGAGTCCAACTTGGCCAAAAGATTAGCATCCAGATCTCTTCTTCGGTCCATAACCCATAACCAATAACCCATACTCCAGAAGATTCCAGAAGAAATTATTTACCGTATTGGAGCTCTGACTCAATTCTCGCGCAATCTGTCTGCTTGACGATTTTCATGTTTCTTTTTTGCTTCAGTTTACCCCTCTTGAAAAAGGTGAGTGAAAACGTCTACCCTCGTGAAAAAAAAGCAACTGTCCTTTTTTTTCTCTTGTAGGAACATTAAGATGAAGGATGATAACTGCGAATCATTTTCATGAAGCTAAAATGAATCTCAACGAAGAAACACGGGGTGGCTGTATCATTTTTGAACATAGGAAGAATCGACCTCTTCTGAAAAAATGAGCACAAAATTTTTAGTGTTTTCGACATGGATTTTTGTGTTGATATCTGGAATCTGAAAATCGCTAATTAAGTTTGTATACATTTTTAAAAACTTTTGACTTTTCGAACAAATTCTAGGTGGCTGTATAATTATTGAATGTAGCGTAATCACGAATTAAACTGGGTGTTACATACTGCTACATGCAATATTACATGTTAACACAACGTACGGGAGGGAGGGGGGGGGGGGGGGGGCAAAAAAGACATTACAACATGTCGCCACCTTCACCGTCGGGTTTTTTTCGTCGCAGACATTGTCGTCGTTGACGGAAGTTTTTCAGAGAAATATTCGCATTAAATGCCCCTCCATTAATAGATTGAGCCCTCTTTCACAGCCCTCACCAGTCTTTAGTATATGACCTCATCTGCCATAGGCCTCATAATTGCTCCAGTTTGAAGCTCCTACAAAATTTTTAACACGTTCAGTATAGGCTGACGCGCATGTGCTTCAGCGTTTTGTAACTAATTTTTTCCGCACATGCCCGACTTCTTCCCAATTATTTTTGTGCTCATTTTTAGGCCATACAGCCATTATCCGAAAGTTGGGGTGGAAATGGCGTGCACTTGATAGAAGGTTGCGTGGATAAGCTGTTGCCAGCATGCTTTGCTGATATCCAGCGATGTATGTTGGAAGCAGCTTATCCACACAGCTTCTATCAAGTGCACGTCACTTCCGGTGAGACATCACCCCATCTTCGGATATCGAAATACATTATTATACTCAAAAACGACGTGGCTCACATTATGGTCAATTTTTTTGACCTGGCCAAGGTTTTCAATTCCTTGCCAAAATATCTGTTCTCTTCGTTCTCTTTTCATCACGTAAACATGTAAATAAAAAAGAATAATAGAAGTGAGTATGAACCTATTCTTCTACTTCGCAAGATGTGTTTCCATTGAAACAAAACCACGTTGAAAATAAAGTCAACGTCGTTGATGGAGGCTCAACGGCAAAATATTTTTGGATGTCCCCCCATTAAAAGAAGCTGGCCCTTCGTCGCTGCCCTTTTCAAAATATGACGTCACCTACACCTATCGTTGAGGTTAAGGAAGCCTGCCGTAATTACTACAGCCTGAAGCTACTACGTGATTTCTCCATTTAGTTCAGTGGTGGATAGCTTACTAGAGACAACAGCTTTGACAGTACGAAACCCCTTTCGACCAGCATTTCAGATAATGTCGTAATGGTCTACGACCCGTCAAGGACCTTCGTTGAGCTCGAACCGTGCACCATGTTCCCGAGGCAAATTTTTCTTATACATATCCTCTGTGCAGAAAGCCATTATGAAAATTATCGATACATAGATTACGGTGTGCTCTTCAATGTTCAGTTAGGAGCATTCGGTTTGAGTTTAGCCAAGTGCGAATAAATCCGCTTTAACCCATTCGTGACAATGGCAGCCACCGGTGGCTGACAAAGATCTCACTCGGACAATGGTATCCACCGGTGGCTGCCGTGTTTCAAATGGAATTTGGAAGTTTTCTTTCCTGAAAAGAATCTTCATACCCTCATTCATCTACGCCAGCCCTGGGCAGAGGAAATCTCCATCCACTCAAATTTTATTGAAGAAAAATCTCCTGACTCTCCTGCTATTGCGCAATCCGGCGCGGTCGCGAATGGGTTAAATGAAGAGGTGGTTTGACATTTTTCATTGGCCCTTCTCCTTCCCAATCCCTGACGCTGCTGCGCCACACAAACACAACTGTCGTAGAAACGAACTTCACTTGCCACTTGGAATACATATGTTTATAACATAATTTTTCAGATTTTTCCTATCAAATTTTGTGAGGCTTTCTTTGATGATTTCAGAACCTTACTGGCACATTCCAATACACTTGGGAAAACGAACTCAAGCAAGAAGGTGGTTTCCTCATTGGCACCTCGCCAGGTTAGCAAGCATTTTTCGTAAAGATCATACAATTTCGGTCCAGAACATGATACAGAGGAAAATCGCTGCGCCATCACGGCTAGAGAATAAATGCTCTGAACGCTCTATTATTCAAAATGGCAGGGTTCATGTCTCCCGATTCAGACCACTAGAACCGTACAGTGTCTAAGGACTATGCTTAGGTATAAGCTTCCTTCAAACAAATGAGGGGTGTTCTACAGACATAGAGACAGTGCGTACTAAAAGTAGGGAGACGGTCAATTCAATCGTCGGCTAATGAGGTCACGCCGCTCACGCGGCGGGCAGCGTCGCGCGCGGCAGTTGGTGCGGCGATTTTTGTGTGGGCCTTGGCTTAACGGTCCTTGTCCATAAGTTGCTGGTGGGGTTAGAGAACTGATAAGACCAAAGTTCCAGACATCAGTGAGCCAACAAGAGTCACCTTAAGATCTCCGCAGTTATTTAAGTGTAATAGTAAGTAAGTGAGTAGTCAGTAAGTGTGCATTTATGTGCACACACTAAAATTTTTCATTCTCCTAAGAACTGTTAACTTTTGCACTATACAGTTGCCACCATTCAAATTCTCGTATGCGAAAACCTTATTTCTCATTTCTTACCAATTTACATGCAGCTTTAATTTTTTTAATTAAAGTAAAAATCTTTTATCACTGTACCTCTGTATCAAAAGCATGTGGACACTTTTTACGAAACGGCAACATCTTCAGAATCTAAAACCTTCAGGCACACCAAAGCTTCTAGGGAGTTAAGGCATTCTTCCTGGTATGTTCAGAACAATCTCTCCCTACCTACCTGTTACCGGCCATTTCACCCACGTGTTAGGGGTCCGCATTGTGATATTTTCCTTCGTTCAATGACGTAGAGACCGCGAACCATGATACCTCTACGTTTTCGATAAGGATGAGGTCTGAGTAATACGCTAGCCGGACCTTTCACACAAAACCGTTGCGTTTAGTATTTTTGCAAATGGAATACGTGTCAGGGACCTCGTCTCGGGCCGGCAAACAATTGACGATGATTTCTCGAAAAATAATGTAGCCGGGACTCAAGCACCTCATTATAATCTAGATGTCTACCTGACATGTTGGCAAGCCAAACTCCAATTCCTCCTCCTCTTTTGGAACCACCCCAGACCTTTGATGAACATTCTCCGAATTGTCTCTTCGAGTACATCTGCGGGTCACGACCAAGGTCTCTCCAAAAACGAGACCCACCCGAATAGCCGGGCGACGGACTTTTGGCTCGTCCGGTCTGGCACGCGGCAAATTGCGCGGCGAGCGGCGCGGCGATCCGGACGCTTCGCAGGAACTCAACACGTCAAAGCGTGTGAAGATTGCGGATAAAATCTGCAAGGTTCTGCAATTCGAAAGGGCATGTTCCATTGGGGGGAGGGGAGTGAGCCAATTACTGTGTTTGGAACCGAGCCTTAGGGAGGAGAAGGGATTCTGGGGTAATTTGTGTTCTCTCTGGCGTTCCTCCTCTCTGCTGGGACTTCGTTTCGAATGTTTCTCCTCAAGACATGAACGCCTCGATCAGCAGAACATATACAGTTGACATTAAATACCTCAACAAAAACACCCAAATTTATTGACTCTTGTTTGCTTTGATGGGTAGTAATGATATTTCCATGAAGGTCCTCACTCATATCCTTGCGCTGAAACCTCCTCACCGATACTGCTGCTTCAAATCTACGCGAGCGGAAACATTTTCAAACAGCAGAATCATGCGGAGTTTATCCGCAATCTGCACACGGTTTGACGTGTTGAATTCTACCCGAAGCACCCGCGGAGCCTTGTCTCGTCCAGATCGCCGCGCGTGCCGCCGCGCAACTTGCCGCGTGCCAGTCCGGACGAGCCAAAAGTCCCGCACCCCAAATATCCAAAGATGAGCTCCTTCCCGCCAGTCGAGATGGTTAAAGAGAGAATTTCCGCAGAAAGCCTTTTGTTCTGGACTTACCTTTTCCACGAAAACTCGGCCTGTCCGGGTTCGACGTCCCACGTTGTGGTACAGTTCTTGAGTAGAAATTCCAACCTTACCAAGTTGTGCTAAGCCTCCATACACGAAGTTCTTCTTTCATTTTCTGTTGTATTATGCTTTCATGCGATCGAGTGGAACGCTAAATAGTCATTTTTAAGGCCTGAAGGTCATTTGAACGCGAGCGTGAATAGCAGATTAAGAAATTTTCACACATCACGAGCTATTCTTGTGTTGTTTTGAATATGGACGACTTTCAGTCGTTATCGAGAGCTTAGCATCAGGATTCTGGATCTCTTTTTTTTTGAAGTGTAAGGACGCACGACTGGTTGACGTGCTATTTCGCAATAGGAAGGTTCAGAAGCATGAGGATCCCATTTCTGTGCTTGGTCTTCTTCAGAAAAACGCTTGCCGTGAAGAGGAATGATGCCAGAATAAGTAACGAAAGGAGAAGTAAAAATAGGTTAGGAAATCGATGCAAAAACTTCATCTGCCTCAGGGTGTCCACATAATTTTGATACAAAGAAAAAAATTTCCATGAAAAATAGTTCGCTAAGTTAGAACGAAATCTTTTGCCGAAAATGTCATTGTAGGTTATCGACCACTAGGAGTTGAATGGTGAAGGTTTCATAACATAAAAGCCTTTAGCTGACCCCTGAGAATCGATTCCAGGGTGTCCACATACTTTTGGTACGCACTGTACGGTGAAAATCGGTCGAAGACTCGTCAAGGATTTTGCCTGTTCACTCACGCTCTCCCGCGCGGACATTCACTCTCGCCACGCGCGAGCCGTCTGTGCTCTCCGCGCGTACATTCACTCTCGACACTATTCTCACACAATACAGAGCCATGATCGAGGATGACCGTTATTCACCCTGGGCACCGACCGGTATTGAGTTGTTAGAGAAACCCTTTCGTGAATGGAGTAGTTGGTTGTATCCTCGCAATAGCGTCAGGGTTTTGTTTACCTTAACGAGTGGTTACAGCTATGCCACGCCTTCACACTATCTTTGAAACCACTTTCTCGTCAGTTCCGGTCTCTCGCCTAGACTCTCCCCTCGCCGCAGTTTCTGGCCCTTCTATCGGAATCTGCCTCACTATGAAACGGAGGACCTTGTTAAAGCAACAGTTCAGGAACGGTTTCGCGGGAAAAAAACC
>MU868703.1:0-18438 GCA_036418205.1 Ostertagia ostertagi | reverse complement strand
ATGCTTCACAAAGCTACTAAGGCTGCTTTCATAGTTCGCATCGGTGCGGTCGGTGCCGACGGCGCCGACCGCACCGACAGTGTGAAGAGCGTCAATACGCGCTCTGGCGCATGACGCGAACGTTGGGCGCAGATCGCGTGCTCCGATCGATAATCCTGGTTTTGGTGTATTTCTTGTGCTTTTCGATGTTTTTTTCGCGCCGTGTTGCTTTAATTCGTGTGTTTCCTGTTCATACTTATTCTTTTATGGGCGCAATGTGGCTCGGGGGGGGGGGGGGGGGGGGAAGTCGGTGCGCGGCTCAGCGATGTAGTGTAACTCGAACATTCCAGCTTTTCACGGGACATTTCAGCTTCTCACGCATGCTAAGTGACTGCCCTCACCCCCACCCCCCCCCCCCCTGAATTGGCTACACTCCCCCTGGCTTGCGAATTTCCTGTTGCCGCAACGCCCCGCGCGGCGGCTGCCCCCCTCCGAGCCACATTGCGCCCTTTTATGTCTTGATTAATACTTTCCAGTTGTTCCGCGGGCGAGCGACGTCGTGAACCCGTCGCACAACTCCGGGTGGATGTGGCCATACCGGGTGTGTTGGTCGTAAGCAATTTTGTTTATTCATATGAAGTGAGTGCAAAAAACATCGAAAAAATACAAGAAATACACCAAAACCAAGATTATCGACCGGAGCGCCCCATCTGCGCCCAGCGCACGCGTCATGCGCCAGAGCGCGTGTTGACGCTCTTCACACTGTCGGTGCGGTCGGCGCCGTCGGCACCGTCGGCACCGACCGCACCGATGCGAACTATGAAAGCAGCCTAACGAATTGAAGAAGAGGAACAAACTCCAGTGGAATTGAAAGCTGTAATTAAGTCCAAAAACTTCCAAAAGTATTACAAAATTAAACTTAATTCCACTCCAACGGCGCGGCTCCCGTAAGGGCAGCTAAATCCTTGGCTGAGGCATACACATGCCTGAAGAAGGTGTTAAACACCGAAATATAGCAGAAGATTTCAAAGAGTTCTTTTTGAAACTTTTCGTGTTTTTTGGAATTTTGGAGTTTTTTGAATATTTTGCGAACTTTTGGGACTCTTTTGAAATAAATTTTGGTGCCTCTTTGTGTTTTATAACATTTAGAATTAAAATATTTGAAAAGCGTGCCAGGTTAATGCCATTTTCCATGCATTGAAAGCTAATCAATGGGGGAATAAGTCTAGGAGAGTATGATAGCTGCAAGTTGATTGCCGCGAACCCATAGCCTCTCATCATGCCGCAGTGAATCGTTTCCTAGTCTCATCGCTGAGTTTATTGAATATGCCTTCGATCTTTAATGTCGCAACATTTTCCACGTACCGTAAGACTAGTGCAAAAAAACAGTAATCATATTAAACAATCTCCGCTCACTTTTTTGATTTTCCTATGACTCTAATACCGTATCCCTTAAAACAGTCTAATTACTAATCGAATCTCCGTAGTTCTCAGAGGGGATCGCTTCCGTCGCTATAAATAGGAACAAGGTACAGTACTACTGCGGCAGTAGCGAATTCCTTTCAAACACGAAGTACGCAAAATTAAATCAGAAAATGACCATAATTCGAACAAAAAGTTACAGACATGGCAACACGTTACCGTCAACATCACGCGTCCCCATCAAGACAGTAATAGATTAAAGTGGGGTCATCTTTGCGCGACCATCTAAATTAGTGTGTTCTTTTGTTTTCCAAGGCACTTAACCGCTCCGCGTGTGGGCATGCGGAGCTGCGTGCTGTTTGCTTACTACTTGTAAGACAGGTACAACAAAAGAATGGTAAAAAATAGAAACGATAAAATGATAAAAGAGAAAAACTGCCAACATTAATTAAAACAAAGAAGTGTGAAGCAATGGCCTCACCTTTAACACTGATAACATTTTAACAGTGCTTGTTTCGGAAAGCCGAGCTCCTTTCAAGTAATTTAGTTGCATCCTAAAAGAATAGTATGAGGCTGTGAATACAACATCGAAAAAACAAGTAAAATTTAAGAAGAACTGTTCTTGTTAGGGATAATAGCGCCCAAGTCGCGGGTTTTTTACGCGATACCGTGGTTAGCTTCTTTTATGTGAGCTGAATAGAAGCGCTCGGGATGATCCGTGACAATTTGACGAAACGTGACGTCAATCTTCGACATGACTCGACGGGACAAAATACATGGTAAATTAACCCTGAAATTACGTGCAAGCCGGGCCGTGCTTCTTGCTTAAGAATTATCGAAGGAGGAATAATTGTGAATAAGACGCAACCTCTAGAAAACCAGTATTCTACAGAATCTAATCAAATTAGCACTTTTAATTTGAGTTTCTCATTATTTTTGAAGGATTCTAGCCTATTAAGGAGGAAGACTTGCTCACATTGCGAGCTAAGACACACGCATGAAAGTGGCTCCGGACAGTAGGTTCACTTTCACCTACAATACAACAACAATTCCGATTTCCGGCTACGTACATCCAATCACAAGTACACGACCCCTCCGTAACATTACTAATAAGGCTTTTTCTCGTCAAAATTCGACACTTTGCCAGATAGAAGATGCGTTTTGCATCCACGAACGCCCACAACTCACAGACATAAGAGAACACAAAAACACCATTTAGCAAGAAGTTCTTCACTAGTTTTTGAAGACGGGTACCGTTGATAAACAGCCTCGCAACGCACTTATGCAAGCAGAATAAAAAAGAGTACAAGGGAAGCGAGCTCGCTCTTTCCTGACATGGCACTGCAAAACGATTTGTGCACGAGATAAATTTGCATTGTGTTAATTTTCGATGACTTCTTGAAGGGCTGGGAATTTCAAAAGAATTGCTACTTTAAAGGAAGACGCAAGTGATGTACAAAATTGATACAATTAGAGTTGAAAAGAATCATTCAAAAAACTAACTCATTATAGACCGCGTGATGCTCATGTGCATCACGCGTACACAAGGAGGGGAGAGCGTTTTAGTTGATTTGTAGAATATCTCTGCACAATGTCATAATTTCAATTAATTCTTCTTTCGGGTTCATTTTCCAAGTATATATTCATATTGTATGTTATCTTTGTTCTCCTCTGTTCTGCTTACAGAAGTCTTAATTTTTTGCAAGGGTAGTGTAATTTCGCTGAGTGGCGGGAACCGTTTTGTCGTCTTTTTACCTTTTCTGACATTTCCCTAACTCTCTGGAGTCTTTAACTCCCTCTGGAAAAAGTGGATTTTCTTTCAAATGCAATTGTGTGATACTTTGTCGCGACTCATCATTGGCCGCCCCCTCTCCGCCTTCCCTTTACTGGTAATGGAATTCCCAGTCATTTATTTTCACTCGTGTATCACTGGTAGGTTTTATTATATAATTTTGCTGGTAAAAATGTTTTAATAATTAGTGGTCGTGGATTACACAAATTTTATACCGTGTGTTCGCGTAAGGTTATTTAGTTTTCTTACGTACAATTTCTTAAGTGGACATTTTTGGCTATTAGTTGATGGGAATCGTGTTGTGTCACGAAAGTCGCTTGTGCTGAATTAATGTTACTCATATTGTTTACAGGTAGGTCATTACTTTATGTCGGACTTCATGTGTTGAGCACAGCTTGTGGATTATTGCATTCTCAACGCGCGTCCCTATTTTGTTTTGATTCCAGTTGATATTACTGTATCTTATGTTAGTTTATTTTCTGTATTCTCTGCTATTGTAGGGCCGATATTCTCTGTAGTTGAAAATCGTCGATTAACTTCATAATTGTGTAGTCCTATTATATTTCGTCCATTATCGTTCACATCTTCGTCAAATCAATTCTATATGTATTATATATTCTGATACTTTATCTATATCTGTTATAATTTAGAGGGTGGTGCTGTGTGTGTGTGTCTCGTTCTTTCTTATCTGTTGAATTACGTTCTCGATGGTGGATGTACCGGTTTATTTCTTTTTATATCACCCTGTCTTATCACATCTCTTTTTCTATTTCTCGTTTATTCGTTGTATTATCTCGTCTCACACGTTCATCACCCAGCTTTTAGGATAAATGCGAGATAATACAAGCACACATTCCGACGACATATTCTCTATATATATATTCTATGTGATGTGCCGCTAATCTTATCTGTTTAATTATATCTCTTAAAGCGTATTAATAGAATTTATTATCATTATTATCATTCTGTCTGCATACCACTTGTATTTATATTTTTCATTTCATTCTTTTTCCGAGAGGCATTGTAGATCTCTCTCAGCGCAATATCTACTTTAGATGTTTTTGGTTACAAGGCTTGTCTTGTGAGTCAAAGGGCAGCCCGTGCTGTTAATACTACACTGTCTTTTTCTTTGTTTCTTATTTTTTGTGTAATCCAATATCTTTCTTTATATTATATTAAAGAAGATGAGATTCTGATAGTGTGCACTTTTGTTTTTATTATTTCTCTCTTCTTGACTTTAATTCTACTATTCAATATACTTATCTTGAACCGATCAAAGCCTTCTATCGTTTACAGGATAATTCTCTTTTTGAGTTTATCTCGTGTGATTTTTAAAGTGAGTGTGCTCTTCTTGTTCTTTTTTTTTACTTGATCTGTGTAACTCTCTCTCAGATGTCTCTAATCGGCATTAGGTAGATACAACCCCTCTATCACAATTACTGAACTAAATTCTTTCTTTTCCCCACTGATATTGATCGCTTTCTGAGGTTCACCTAGTCTACCAGAGCAGCTCCCTGAATTCTGATCGATGGTGCCATTGACAGTAACTCGATGGGACTGATCTCTCCACAACTGTCGGCATTTGCCCCTAACAATCATACATTCAAACGGCCGTAAAAAATGACCTTACCAAGCCAACTCATAGTCTCTTTCGAAACCACTGCCGCAATAAGCAGGATAGGTAAAGATCATCGGTTGGGAAGAATTCGTCGAAACGGGGCGAGCGAGCGTGTTATCAAACAGTGTGATTCGTACTCGTACTGAACAAATACCACAGCGACTGATGACTACTGAGACACTACGGGTACGCAGTTTAACAATGGCGCTGTTCGAAAACCCTCCGATGTTTTTTTTTCCTGTCGCACTGCTCACGCAAACTTTACTCCTCTACGAAAGGGTTGTTTCAATAGTAATATTAACAAACTTACACATGAAACAACGTAGTGAGGATGAGGAATTTGTTCTCGGCGGAGTTGAACGATTGAACTGGTAGACCTTCTATCCGGATGTCGGGTTCGAGAACGGAGGGCTAGCGAACGTGAGCGCGACAACGACGGCGACGGAGCGGAGAGACGAGCAGTCGATATGTCGCCGGCCCAGAGCGTGCAGAGAAGCGCCACCAGCCTATTGATCGCCCTCAATGGGGTCGGTCAGATTTACTTCGTAGTAGGGCGTATGCGTTATTGTTGCGTGTCACCTCATCTCTAGTAATTGCTTAACCGGCCGGATGCGTTGCTGCATCGGTGTGTGCCACGGCTTTTGTGGGGAGCAGCTGCTAGGCCTAAGCCGCGGTGCTGAGACTTCCATGACTTTTCGTCCCAAATAGCGCTTCACCGGAACACCCAGTCCGCGACCGCCGCGCAAGCTACGGCAGTCGCGCGCGGCTAGTGAAGATACCAGTGGACCGGTTGGGAGTGACTGCCGTGTAGTGAGTCGCTGCACCCCGGTCTAAATACGTAACTTCTATTCCGCGGTTTAAATTGTTCGATAGTATGGTCTGTCGCTTACCTCAGTCGTTCTCCGATTTGTGCCATACCCGGATTTGATTGGTGTAGCCCGCCGGGGCGAAGATGGCGCCGGCGACAGCGACGGCGTGCAGCTTGGGACGTTCACGACGTCGTCGGCGATGCGACCGACCGACCCCGACCGACCGACCGACCGACCGACACTGACGGCCAAATGCGCCAGTTAGCTGCAGCTAGTCGGCCCGTTGAACGTGTTTTCCACCGAACTCTAATGCACTTCGCACACGCCTTAACCAACAACGACATCATTGACAACAACAACGACGACGTAGTAGTAGCAGTAGTAACGAGGCGATAACAAGATTCATCCGGTGCTAAAGCGAACACAACTTCTTATGGTGACAGACAGATAAGCGTCAACGGGTTGACATGACAGAAGTCGTACAGTGGGAAGATTAAGGCAGAGTTTGATTTCCACAGGACCCATTAAGGAGATGAACCGCTACGAGATATGAATATGTGTGAACATGTGTATGTATGTGTGTGGAGGCCCAATCATCGCTGTGCGTCCCGATTTCCCATGTTGGGGGCTAACCGCGTTAATGAGAGGAGGCGAATGGAGGCGGTCGGCCAACACAAGCGTTATAGCAGCTGTAGCGCACGGATCTGAAACCATCCATGCAGCACCCACCCACGTCAAAGGCACATTCATGAAACGTCCAAACACCTGCTGCTCAGTTTTTATGCAGACGAAAAAAAAAAACGCCACCATGCTGCGGTATGTAAGAGATTTGGATGAGTATGTGAGCGAATTCGGGGAGCGGCGCCTGGCTGGATTGAATATTGAATGAGTTCGCGTGTGTGTTGAGAATCGTGGAGGTGAAAGCGTTGAGTCAGTGGCCAGCGGCTTCGGTTGTCGAGTGGCACATAATGGCCGAGCGACGTTTGAAATAGCCCGAACTGAGATGCGCGCCGTCGTAGTAGGCCAGGGTGTTAGGGCGGACAGCCAGGGGCGGCGACGACGACGGCGACGGCGGCGGGTGGTCGCTGGCCGGTCAGTTGGGATTTCGCACCCATGTGGCCTAAGATCACTCGTCTCTATCCACACAATGCCATCGCTCATTGCGCTTGCCCTCCCCCTTCTGTGATTGCTCCGTTTTTATTGAACAGCCTTCTGCCTTCAATCTGCTGGTAGGGCTAACCAAGGCGACTGCAATTTCACACAAAGCTGTTCCCAAGCAGTGACGTCAAATTATACTGCGGTTTAGTCCTATAGCAGCCAGCAGTAACGGGTAGAGGTTGGGTGGTAAACCGCAAAAGACGCCTCGGATCCTTTAAAGGACGAATTCACGATGAAAAAGCAACCCATTTCAAATTAACCTAGGGATGGTGAGTGGTACACGAAAGAAGGAAGAACCATGAGAAACGGCCCAGAACCCGAGAAATGGTACCCCTTCCTTGCCCGTTGATTCGAGCATTGATGCGACTCTCATCGCTGTGCCCTCTTCAACACTACGCTCTCTCAGCTATCTAATCACTCGCCACGTATTGAACTACGGCGAGTGATCAGATGATCGGTGGTAAAAAAACTTCATGATTTCTTGACAAACTGACACCATCTAGAAGGAAAATCTAGCACTCTGTCGTGGGTCAGAATAACAGAACGATAATGAATTGCAGAATTCCAACCTGATAAAAGTGAATGTCGAAGCTCGACACGATTATGATAGCCGGCACAAAAATGATGATTGCATGGATTGACATGACAAGAAACGTAATTACTAGCCCTCTTCTATATGAGGCTGCACCACATAAACCCACTAGTCTGCAAAGAAACATTTGAATTTCAAAAAAAAAACAATGTCAAAAGCAAAAAATACGTGAGCACCCGGACCGATATTTGGGTCTCATTCGGTAAAGGGGGATCGCGGTGTACAGTCTGCTCCAATGCCATTGCTCACGGGTATGAGAGTCTCACTCCCTGTTAAAGCTTAGGCTGGTGTCAGAGTCCGCGATCCGTCGCAGGTTTCGCGCAAATCGCGAAAATCAGCGAAACCTGCGACGGATCGCGGACTCTGACACCAGCCTTAGTCCTGAACGTTTACAATGAAAATCTGCGTTTCGAAGGCGTTGAGCGCTAAATATCGCAATGCCCCCGTTAGCGAATGAGACCCCAACAACCCCTGCAACCCTGAATAATTCTATAAGAGATGAATAACAGATGATAATCATTAATATGAACATACCCGGTAACAATGAAGTAGAACGAGCAACATTCTTCTAGTCCATACATACGGATAGTATTTATTCGGCTGCTGACATAGTCAGCCAAGGTTGACAGAATAAGCATAATCAAACCCAAAATAACGTGACATTGCGCCAATGCCTGAAATCAGTGTAAAAAATCGACTACTCAACTACTGAACACTCACATAAATCACAACGTATACCACCACAAACTTGGCCTGTATTGCACGAATTCTTATATGTAGCTGCGCAAAAAAGTCACGTATTCATATCCACACGAGTCTGAATGTATTCCTTTGGAGCTGCACCATGACAATTCAGGAGTAATGGTATACGGTGTTCAAAGATCTTAACGACCAATAACTTTTATACTATCGAACCGAAGTTGTTCTGAGGTTTACGACCTACGTTGAAGCTAACCCACTGTTGGCTATCTGCGTGAATTCGCTGAAATAACAGCCACTGTAGTAAGGGCCGAATACCACCACTTTTTCACTTTTGTAACCTCCCCTTCAAAAAGCGAGAAAGTGTCGGGTGCAGACCAAACACCACAACTGACGACGGCCTCCAAGTAAATCTGGTTAGAAGTTGTTCATAGTGATAGCTGATTTCTGGTAAATGATAGTTGTAATTAGTGACAACGATAACTGCAACAGGCTAATCATTTCATTGGCAGAAAACATTAACATTTTGTGAAGGCCGTCGTCACTTGTGGTGCATGGTCTGCACCCGACACTTTCTCGCTTTTTGAAGGGGAGGGCAACTATAATAGAACCCCGACTGAACAAATAAGTATAAGCGCCGCAATTCAGAACGTGCGTTATCGCCGTCGAGAGGGATTATAATATCTCCACAAGGTTGTGCACTAAAGATGTACTGAAGCATCCAACTTCAAATTTGTCCCGGATTTACTAGTCACTTTTACACTGCCTCCGACATGTCCACTGACGTTGGTGCTGCTGGTCCATTGACTGTTCCGAGGGTTGCACGACAGCCCCGATGCACCCACCCTATTCCGAAATGGTGCAGAAGGCAATCGCAGAGCTGAAGGACAGGACCGGACCATCGAAGGCTGCCATCCTCCGGTATCACGTGCAGAATTACCAGCTTGGAGACAACCTCAGCAAGACTGATACTAATATTCGTATGGCGCTCAAAAAGGGTGTCGAAAAGGGAGAGCTGAAACAAGTCACTGGTACTGGAGCTACAGGGAGCTTCAAACTTGGAGAGAAAGAGGCCGCAGCGCCATAAATTAAGAAGACTGTTGCGAAGAGGGCGGATAAGGAAGCGAACCTTGCACCGATTAAAGAGAAGGCCGTTGTGCCGGAGGAGAAGAAAGATGTAGCACCGAAGGAAGAAGGCTGCCACGCCGAGATTGAAGAAAGCAAAGGCACCAGCGGCCCCCAAGGAGAAAGCTCCGAAAAAGCCTCTGCTCCTAAAGTCTAGCAAAAAGGAAAGCGCTCCTGCTGCTACCAAGAAGTCGAAATCGAGAAGCGTCAAGAGCACTAAGAAAACCCCATCCGCGAAGTCTAATTAGATTCTATTGGTTGATGTTGTGATTGGCACTGATGTAAAGATAGTAGATAACACATATCTCTGCTAAAAAAAACACGAAAGTATCACATAATGCTTATTTTGAAAAACTAGAACTTTCTCGAGATATTAGTCTTCCAGAGCTGGCTAGCGTCAACATACGCAACTTTGCCGTAACCATTATACTAAAAATGGGCGCAATCGCAAGATACGGGGGCATCATCTAGGATTCAGTCTAGGAGAGCAGGAACCAAAAAGAAAATGAGAATTGTTCACGCTCCCTGAAGTTTCTCTTCCCCGCAAGAGGCTTACTCTTGATCCCAACAAAAAGTAGATGTTTTAGGCAGTTTTTGCATTGCCGCCGCAGTGTTCCCGTATCTTGCTATAGCTTTTCATCAGCCAGAAAGCTCCTTAAAAATATTCGAAAAGCGTGCCAGGTTAATGCCATTTTCCATGCATTGAAAGCTAATCAATGGGGGAATAAGTCTAGGAGAGTATGATAGCTGCAAGTTGATTGCCGCGAACCATAGCCTCTCATCATGCCGCAGTGAATCGTTTCCTAGTCTCATCGCTGAGTTTATTGAATATGCCTTCGATCTTTAATGTCGCAACATTTTCCACGTACCGTAAGACTAGTGCAAAAAAACAGTAATCATATTAAACAATCTCCGCTCACTTTTTTGATTTTCCTATGACTCTAATACCGTATCCCTTAAAACAGTCTAATTACTAATCGAATCTCCGTAGTTCTCAGAGGGGATCGCTTCCGTCGCTATAAATAGGAACAAGGTACAGTACTACTGCGGCAGTAGCGAATTCCTTTCAAACACGAAGTACGCAAAATTAAATCAGAAAATGACCATAATTCGAACAAAAAGTTACAGACATGGCAACACGTTACCGTCAACATCACGCGTCCCCATCAAGACAGTAATAGATTAAAGTGGGGTCATCTTTGCGCGACCATCTAAATTAGTGTGTTCTTTTGTTTTCCAAGGCACTTAACCGCTCCGCGTGTGGGCATGCGGAGCTGCGTGCTGTTTGCTTACTACTTGTAAGACAGGTACAACAAAAGAATGGTAAAAAATAGAAACGATAAAATGATAAAAGAGAAAAACTGCCAACATTAATTAAAACAAAGAAGTGTGAAGCAATGGCCTCACCTTTAACACTGATAACATTTTAACAGTGCTTGTTTCGGAAAGCCGAGCTCCTTTCAAGTAATTTAGTTGCATCCTAAAAGAATAGTATGAGGCTGTGAATACAACATCGAAAAAACAAGTAAAATTTAAGAAGAACTATTCTTGTTTTGTTAGGGATAATAGCGCCCAAGTCGCGGGTTTTTTACGCGATACCGTGGTTAGCTTCTTTTATGTGAGCTGAATAGAAGCGCTCGGGATGATCCGTGACAATTTGACGAAACGTGACGTCAATCTTCGACATGACTCGACGGGACAAAATACATGGTAAATTAACCCTGAAATTACGTGCAAGCCGGGCCGTGCTTCTTGCTTAAGAATTATCGAAGGAGGAATAATTGTGAATAAGACGCAACCTCTAGAAAACCAGTATTCTACAGAATCTAATCAAATTAGCACTTTTAATTTGAGTTTCTCATTATTTTTGAAGGATTCTAGCCTATTAAGGAGGAAGACTTGCTCACATTGCGAGCTAAGACACACGCATGAAAGTGGCTCCGGACAGTAGGTTCACTTTCACCTACAATACAACAACAACAATTCCGATTTCCGGGCTACGTACATCCAATCACAAGTACACGACCCCTCCGTAACATTACTAATAAGGCTTTTTCTCGTCAAAATTCGACACTTTGCCAGATAGAAGATGCGTTTTGCATCCACGAACGCCCACAACTCACAGACATAAGAGAACACAAAAACACCATTTAGCAAGAAGTTCTTCACTAGTTTTTGAAGACGGGTACCGTTGATAAACAGCCTCGCAACGCACTTATGCAAGCAGAATAAAAAAGAGTACAAGGGAAGCGAGCTCGCTCTTTCCTGACATGGCACTGCAAAACGATTTGTGCACGAGATAAATTTGCATTGTGTTAATTTTCGATGACTTCTTGAAGGGCTGGGAATTTCAAAAGAATTGCTACTTGAAAGGAAGACGCAAGTGATGTACAAAATTGATATAATTAGAGTTGAAAAGAATCATTCAAAAAATTAACTCATTATAGACCGCGTGATGCTCATGTGCATCACGCGTACACAAGGAGGGGAGAGCGTTTTAGTTGATTTGTAGAATATCTCTCCACCTAATAGAAAACAAAAAATCTTCCTGGGTCTCATCCAGTAAAGTCATATGATGTGACAGCTCTTGTCGGCTACAGAAATTCCAATTTTTGCAAGGGGAGGGAATCCCGGGTGCGTGAACCATTTCGCTTAACTTTTACACCCACCCCGGAGCTTCCCTCCCCTGAAAAAAGTGGATTTCTTCATGCAATATGAACTGTCGCACCACATGCCCCCCCCCCCCTTTACTGGATGAGACCCATCTAATTATTCACCGGATCACTGGTAGGTATTAAATATTGCTGAGAAAAATGGTTAAAAAGTGCGTGGATACACAAAATACGGTGTTCCGCGATGGGTTATTAGTTTTCTACGCTATTCTTAAGCGGACATTTGCATAGTAGGGAAAGTGTTTGTACGAAAGTCCCTTGTGCTGAATATTACTCATATGTACAAGTAGGCATTACCTAGTCGGACTCATGGGAGCACACTGGGATATGCATCCAACACGCCCCATGGAGTCCATTGAGAACTGAGCATGGAGACGGACTCGTGTGCGATTGTAGGGCGAATGCCGAGTGAAAATCTCGATAACTCACAATTGTCGAGTAGTAATTGTCGCCATGACGCACAGCGCCCGTCAACAACCAGAGGTAAAACGAACACAACGAAATTAGAGGGTGGTGAATGTGTGTGTGTGTGCTGCGCCTATCTTGATACGCTTCGATGGGGGATGACCGGTTGTTGCGGTATCATTTAACACCACGCACACATACACACACGTACGTGTATACGCGCTCACACGTGTATCCACACAGATTTCGGAGATAAATGCGAGATATACAAGCACACATCCGACGCACATACAAATAATCACTGATGTGCCGCGAACTAGCGTTAATAATCTCTAAAAGCGGATTAAGATAACAAACAGGCGCAACCACTTGTAAAATCAGCACTTTTCCCCGAGAGCAGTAGATATCTCCCAGCCAAATCTACTTTAGATGTTTTGGGTTACAAGGCTTCTGTCAACCAAAGGGTGAGAGCGTAGCTGGAAAAGCACACACTTTGTGTCTTATTGGGACTAAGCCTTTTGAAGGAGATAAAGAAAGAGGAGATGCTGTGATAGTGTGCACTTGTGAGAGCTCCCAGACATCACTACAAAACGCTGAACCGCCAAGCCTCACGGTTGACAGAAGTCCTGAGACCGATGTTTTAAAAGTGAGGTGTCCGTCGGTCTTACGACGAACCCCTTCCAAGAGCAACGCATTAGGTAGATACAACACCGCTATCACAATTACTGAACTAAATTCTTTCTTTTCCGCTGATATTGATCGCTTTCTGAGGTTCACCTAGTCTACCAGAGCAGCTCCCTGAATCTGATCGATGGTGCCATTGACAAGTAACTCGATCGGACTTGATTCTCAACAACTGTCCATTTGCCCCAACAATCATACATCAAACGGCGAAAAATGAAACTTACAACCAACTCATAGCTCTTCGGAAACACTGCGAAATAAGCAGGATAGGTAAAGATCATCGGTTGGGAAGAATTCGTCGAAACGGGGCGAGCGAGCGTGTTATCAAACAGTGTGATTCGTACTCGTACTGAACAAATACCACAGCGACTGATGACTACTGAGACACTACGGGTACGCAGTTTAACAATGGCGCTGTTCGAAAACCCTCCGATGTTTTTTTTCCTGTCGCACTGCTCACGCAAACTTTACTCCTCTACGAAGGGTTGTTCAATAGTAATATTAACAAACTTACACATGAAACAACGTAGTGAGGATGACGAATTTGTTCTCGGCGGAGTTGAACGATTGAACTGGTAGACCTTCTATCCGGATGTCGGGTTCGAGAACGGAGGGCTAGCGAACGTGAGCGCGACAACGACGGCGACGGAGCGGAGAGACGAGCAGTCGATATGTCGCCGGCCCAGAGCGTGCAGAGAAGCGCCACCAGCCTATTGATCGCCCTCAATGGGGTCGGTCAGATTTACTTCGTAGTAGGGCGTATGCGTTATTGTTGCGTGTCACCTCATCTCTAGTAATTGCTTAACCGGCCGGATGCGTTGCCGCATCGGTGTGTGCCACGGCTTTTGTGGGGGAGCAGCTGCTAGGCCTAAGCCGCGGTGCTGAGACTTCCATGACTTTTCGTCCCAAATAGCGCTTCACCGGAACACCCAGTCCGCGACCGCCGCGCAAGCTACGGGCGAACGTCGCGCGCGGCTAGTGAGAGGATACCAGTCAACCGGTTGGGAGTGACTGGCGTCGGTGGTCGCATGGCACCCCGTCTAAATACCTAAATTTCTATTCCGTAGTTTAAATTGTTCGATAGTATTGTCTGTCGCTTACCTCAGTCGTTCTCCGATTTGTGCCATACCCGGATTTGATTGGTGTAGCCCGTCGGGGCGAAGATGGCGCCGGCGACAGCGACGGCGTGCAGCTTGGGACGTTCACGACGTCGTCGGCGATGCGACCGACCGACCCCGACCGACCGACCGACCGACCGACACTGACGGCCAAATGCGCCAGTTAGCTGCAGCTAGTCGGCCCGTTGAACGTGTTTTCCACCGAACTCTAATGCACTTCGCACACGCCTTAACCAACAACGACATCATTGACAACAACAACGACGACGTAGTAGTAGCAGTAGTAACGAGGCGATAACAAGATTCATCCGGTGCTAAAGCGAACACAACTTCTTATGGTGACAGACAGATAAGCGTCAACGGGTTGACATGACAGAAGTCGTACAGTGGGAAGATTAAGGCAGAGTTTGATTTCCACAGGACCCATTAAGGAGATGAACCGCTACGAGATATGAATATGTGTGAACATGTGTATGTATGTGTGTGGAGAGGCCCAATCATCGCTGTGCGTCCCGATTTCCCATGTTGGGGGCTAACCGCGTTAATGAGAGGAGGCGAATGGAGGCGGTCGGCCAACACAAGCGTTATAGCAGCTGTAGCGCACGGATCTGAAACCATCCATGCAGCACCCACCCACGTCAAAGGCACATTCATGAAACGTCCAAACACCTGCTGCTCAGTTTTTATGCAGACGAAAAAAAAACGCCACCATGCTGCGGTATGTAAGAGATTTGGATGAGTATGTGAGCGAATTCGGGGAGCGGCGCCTGGCTGGATTGAATATTGAATGAGTTCGCGTGTGTGTTGAGAATCGTGGAGGTGAAAGCGTTGAGTCAGTGGCCAGCGGCTTCGTTGTCGAGTGGCACATAATGGCCGAGCGACGTTTGAAATAGCCCGAACTGAGATGCGCGCCGTCGTAGTAGGCCAGGGTGTTAGGGCGGACAGCCAGGGGCGGCGACGACGACGGCGACGGCGGCGGGTGGTCGCTGGCCGGTCAGTTGGGATTTCGCACCCATGTGGCCTAAGATCACTCGTCTCTATCCACACAATGCCATCGCCTCATTGCCGCCTATTCTGTGATTGCTCCGTTTTTATTGAACAGCCTTCTGCCTTCATTCTGCTGGTAGGGCTAACCAAGGCGACTGCAATCTCACACAAAGCTGTTCCCAAGCAGTGACGTCAAATTATACTGCGGTTTAGTCCTATAGCAGCCAGCAGTAACGGGTAGAGGTTGGGTGGGTAAACCGCAAAAGACGCGCTCGGATACCACTTAAAGGACGAATTCACGATGAAAAAGCAACCCATTTCAAATTAACCTAGGGATGGTGAGTGGTACACGAAAGAAGGAAGAACCATGAGAAACGGCCCAGAACCCGAGAAATGGACCCCTTCCTTGCCCGTTGATTTGAGCATTGATGCGACTCTCATCGCTGTGCCCTCTTCAACACTACGCTCTCTCAGCTATCTAATCACCACGTATTGAACTACGGCGAGTGATCAGATGATCGGTGGGCGGAGATCGCCGGACCCGCCAGCTTTGAGGCATGATAGGTCGCCGAGGTCAAATTTTTCCATGCGAATTGCGCAAAAGGAATCTTCCACGGACCATGGACCAGTGGGCGGGACCGGAAGTTTTTGTGACGAAATGCATGGTAGGTACGGATCCACGTGTCGAACGCACGAACGTGAACAGGATTCACTTCAAACCTTCCCATGAACGTGGATCCGTACCTACCATGCATTTCGTCGCAAAACCACTTCCGGTCCCGCCCACTGGTCCATGGTCCGTGGAAGATTCCTTTAACGTTAGCACGAGCTCAGCGAAGTTAAGTGAGAAGTTTGTAAACCACCGTAAACCATCACCCCACTGCCGTGTGAATTCTTCTTGACTCAATTTGAATGGATTGCCAATGCGAACAGTCATTTTTTGCTGCGCCTCACGTTAGAAGAATAGAAGGCGCGTAAAATAGTGAGGCATTGATCATTATCGTTTGTTTATTGCCGCCAGCCTCACCTGCTTTCAACGGAAATCGTTAGTTTGATGTTGAAGTGCGCGTTTGTCCTAGGACCCAATGAGGTTACTTGATAGTGACGTTTTGAATGCGGTTTGTCCTATGCAATGATGTTTGAAGGTCAGTCGCTCTACAAGTTAGGTAATTTTCATTCTCGCAGACAAGGCTGGCACTAATTACCCGACACGAAAGGATGGAAAGCTTCGGCTAGCCTGGACAGCTTACATCCCAAGCTTTGGTCCCCTGATCGTGCGCTTGCTAAGCGATGCAATTTGTTGCTATCACATTTCTTCCACCCACATAAATAAATCTTAAAAAATGACACAATCCGAGTCACACTGTGACAGTGAATGTTAAAAAATAGTCGAAAAATAACTATAAAATAAAAATACGTCCCTAATTAGCAGGTTGCCTTCTTCTGGAAACGAAGAAGGCCATTGAATACTTCCTTCATGGTGTATAACATCTAACTTTTACTTGAAAGAGGTTTTGAAGCTCGTTCTAGTCGCATACGGTTTGTCTCCATCAGGAAAACTATTCGGATGCATTTTTATTCGTTTACAAATGAGTCTGATATCCAGCCGATTCCGGAGGGGTGTAAGGTTCGAGTGCTATAGACATCCGATCCGCAGACCACGCAGGTGATAGCGGCGCATTCCTGTTGACCTTCCGATGGACTCAGCGAAGCTCATAATGAAAAAAAGCCTATACTCTCTGGTTTGGGTCACTTTCAGCTATTGCACTCCACCAAGGCACAGATTGTAGCACAACTACCGGTGCGAAAGGTTGAGCCGCTGACGTTCATCGCTCTTGTGGGAGAGCCAACCGGTGCATCTGCCTCAGTAATGAGTGGTATATGAGGTCCCTCTTTTTTTCTCTCTCGCCCTCTTTTTGAAGTGATTTCTCGTCTAGGCTTCTGGTGCCAAAGCTCGGGATTCTTGGATGGAATGAAGCTCTTACGCGAGACCTATGGAGTGGAAAGCAAGTGTAAAACACGTACTCACTTGGTGCCACTTAGCAAGGTGAGGCGCTAAGGCCCAAGAATTCATCATAAATGACGCCCACAAATCAGTGCTTTTTGCTTCGCTGCTACCGGAGAAGAGCCTTTATTTTAGTACTTGTCGAGAGTTTCTTCCCGTTTTTCATTGCTGGCATTCCACTTCACATCACACCTCCACTTACAAGCGCAGTGACTCAAAAGTTCCACCACGGGACGTTGGTTTTGAATGCAAGATTCGGGATAAAATAGGTGTGGAAAAGCGTTCAGTTATGAAGCTAGAGGTGGGAGGTGGTCTGTAAAAGAGAAGGAAAGCAAACGAAACCACCGATTACGCCCCGTACAGAGACCTCCCCTATTTCAGTCGCATTCCACCTTGAGATAGAGAAGGCCGCTGAAAGCCCAAAAACTCGCTTTTGCACGGAAAATGTTCGAACGGGACAATTTTTTGAAAAAGGGGTCAATCACTAAACTTTTTATACTTTTTTAGAGAAATATTTGAAGTTTCTGAAACTTTTTACAGATTTCCAAAATGTCGCATACGAAAGATTTTATGGGCCTTCAAAGTTGAAGGTGCGCCTTCTTAGAATTTTGGGTTTTCCACTTCTAACAGAAGTACTTTCCGGAGAGTTAGGCAATCCTTGTAGTTTTCTGAAAGCGCACCTCAGGCACAGTTCAAATCTACCTCAACAATTCAAAAAAATATGTTGCAAGAAAGTTACTTCCTTCTTAAGTATTAGGTTGTCTCATAAGTAGTGTCGCTTTTTTTCAACCAAAAATTTTTCATCTAAATCCCCATGCTTTTACATCGAGTCATATACCATTCGAAAGAGAATTGTCTGCTCTACAAGAATTGTGTTCTCTTCCATCTTTTCAAATTTTAGGCCTGCGAAATGGGAGGTCCAGCCGACAAAAATTGACCAAACCGACAACTAGCTCTAACTTTATTTTCCCTGGGAGAAATCAATCAATGATGTACCCTCTACTTACTCATGACCTCTTCTGAACATTCCACCCTTAGGTTGCCGAAAAAGGTTTGCCCTGTTTCTTTTCGAATTGGCCGACCGATAAGCCATGGCAATTTTCAAATTGAAATTCTTCCTCTGAAACGCTATTGTTTTATATCAACTGGTGTTATCTTTTGTGAGCACTTCTTCTGCTCTATTCGCTCATTTGTTTTGTTTTTATGTTTGTTGGGAATTAGTTCGAATTTTAGGTGTTTAGGAGTAAGGTGCTTTATCCACGAAAGTGACCGCATTTCTTTGAAAAAAATTATCCCTGAGAAGATGAGAAAATCAACCAGGCGTACATTCCTAACTTAGTCATGACTTGTTCTTGAAATTCTACTAGTTTTTC
>MU868702.1:65207-76220 GCA_036418205.1 Ostertagia ostertagi | reverse complement strand
GTTAGAGTCAGACAATTGCGATCGTTGCTGTCGGACGACCGACTATGCGTGCGCCCAGTGCGCGCATATTGTCAGACGGCTTCCGCAATTGCTATCATCTCGTGTGGAATGACGTTTTTCATCTGTTTTTTAGGCTCTTCATGAATATTTACTTCAGATAGGTATGTTGCTGCGCTAAAATGTGTTTGAAGAATGCCACAAGGTAAGCTACGTATCGATTCTTCTGGTCTACCGCATACCGTTCGCGCCGCACCGCATCCGCTTTCGGTCTACGGTGACAGTTTGAACAAGTGAGTCTGTTGGGTAATTAATCCACTTCACGGTGCTAACTTAGTTGGGGGGGGGACCACGCGGCGGCGCGGCAGTCTGCTCGCCTGGCATGCGTACTTCGGAAATCCGTGGGCCAGGGGGAGTGTAGGCAGTCTAGGGGGTGGGGGTGAGGGCAGTCACTTGACATGCGTGAAAAGCTGGAATGTTCGAGTTTACACTGTCTCGCTCGAGAGAGCCCAGGTGAGCAGACTGCCGCGCCGCCGCGTGGCCCCCCCAACTAAGTTAGCACCCACTTCACTATATCCCTTTTCTTCAAAACTACTTTTCTTCTTGCAGGACTTCCCACTGTATAAGGTGAGTTCCATAAGGGTTACTCACATAAGCAACTGTCAATGTTTTGCGTATTTTATAATAAGATAGTGGATTCGGTAGGTTCTCAAGTAGCTGCATTTTGCAAATTTTGCGATTGCTTCTACTATCATCATTGGCCAGAAACGTGCTGTGGTGCGCTTTCGTTTACTATCGCATTGCCACCAATTTGCTGTGAAGTTACATCAGTCATTGGCACTGCAATGTCAAGAGACTAGTCGACAAAACTTCGGATGCTGAGGAGTCATAATCACTGCAGCTCTATCCCCTAACTGCAGGACGGTGATAACCACAATGAAGTACCTGGGGCACGTCAGGTCCCCAATATGGCGTTGACCGGTACTGACTCGAAAAACTGGCCAGTATAGACAGCCAGTGTGGGATGAATGGTTGAGGGAACACCCAGAGCTCCACGCTCTAAACATGTAATATGCGGCGCTGTGCAATTTTTGTTGCTCACTAGATCTGCAGAAATGAACTGTATTCACAGAAAATCATAGGAATTAAGCGATTTCGGCCGAAAACCGTCTAAGTTGGGAAGTCGTTGCCGCACAAGAGAAATGCATACTGCGGTAGGAAGACTACTACTTTTATATTTCCACAAGCGTAATGACACAGCTAATTATTACAATTGGTACCTTAATGTCACTTTCAAATCTCATGTCTGTCTTGTGAAGGAAGTTTGCACATTAAAGATGTGAGATTCTTCCCTATATCTTTTGTCACCGAGCTGCACCTAATAGGGTGTGGGTACTTAGGACAGAACGCGACTTTTTCGCTCTTCGCAACGCGACATCGCGCGGCAGGCTGGCGCACCCGCAGCGAAAACAACTACGGTATGGAAGAACGCGCGATTGGAGCAGCTTTTTTGCATGCGTGAATTTGTAAGTTTCTGATTCCTTACTTGCCCGCGCTCACACCCATTGTATTGATAAATGCGGTGAATCACTAATTCTGTCTCATTATTGAAAACGTTTTGTGACTTACACGATTCCGGGCGATGCCACTAAATGGTGTTTTACGAAATTATACGGGTGAACGAGGGTTTAATAGTGTCGCTTGTGCTTGCATTTTGTGGGTTCATATTGTTGTATAGACATCTGCATAAGGGTATAACATCTTTTACGGAACGCTTCTGTCCTCATTCACGGATATGATACTCATTTTTGACGCTGGCGCCATTTGGGGCCGGGTGGCGCCACAACTGATTCCCACTAAATTCGCTGTAAACTTCTGTATAGGGGTTATTCGGGGTCCTGATTTGTTGTTAGCGCTATTCGGCGCCTGCTTCCTGCTCGTCTGCGCCCTCGCACTAATTAGATCGCAATAGGACTAAGCCTTTTGAGTAGTGTAGGGCTCCAAAGTGGGTAGGCCATTCCCCTGTGGTCTGACACACTCCAACTTTTGCCACACGGTGCGTGGTTTACCCACTCCGGAGTTTCACTCCCCTCCCCTAAGCTTAGTCGTAGGCGCTGTAGGTGAGAAAGCTTAGAAAAGCAGAAAGTATGCGTTAAACAGCACGAATGTGAAAAATGAGTGTCATATTCATGATCAGGGCCCCAAATAACCCCTATGCAGAAGTTTACAGTCGTCTCATCAAACGTCCATCAACCATTCCTCTTCCAGGTTCTCCAGAAGCTCTACCATCCATCTCTGCAAAAATAACCTACCTCCCTCTTCACTGCTAGTTAGCGGTCCACTTCTGGTTACCATTTCCTCGTTCATTATCAAATCCATGGCTATTAAGCTTCAAACTCCTTGTCGCAATCAAAGCCGACACAAATATCGCGCTCCAATCGCGCGTTCTTATATACCGTAGTTGTTTTCGCTGCGGGTGCGCCAGCCTGCCGCGCGATGTCGCGTTGCGAAGAGCGAAAAAGTCGCGTTCTTCTTAAAGCAACAATCCAGGAACGAATTCGCGGGTAAGGACCACCTATAATGACGTTGCAGGTGAGAAGTTGGTCAATGGAGAAAGAAAAAGTAGAAAAAAACGTCGGGCAGGGGCTTAGACAGGGACTCCCCCTGCCGTTTAGGGAGATGTGTGTTGGACGAGTTGTCCGAACCTGCCCGTAGTACATGCGCTCCAGTTGACTGCTGGCAAATAGCCATGCATGCTTGCAAATACATAACTATTTGCCAGCAATCGAAATTGAAGCGCTTCAATTGCGTTCTTATGGAATCGACCTCATACAGCGCGGCGGTCCCGCAACGACCGCTAGTCGAGCAAGCGCTCTGCACAGCGAATGTTGGGCGATCCGCCTCTTTATGGGTGATCCGCCCCCTCCAAGAGGACTTCGACCCCTTCCAGCGCATTTTAGAGGTAGGTTTTGAAATTAAAGACATTTCCTATAAACTTTAGTTGGGCTGGGGCATGTTTTGACCGCCTAATGACCAAGTAGTTGAAACCCTGCCTGGACTGTTGCTTTAAACCCACTCCCCACCTAATATTATCGCAATGACACGACAAAGGCGATTAATGTAGCGCCTACTGCAATTACCAATATTCCTTGAAAATCGGACAGCGAGAGTTAGTGAGGCTACAGTGTACGATTCATAAATGTAGCCATACAAAATCCTCTAAGTTTTTGTAACGTTGCGGAGGTGTTGAGTAATCCGGAGCCTCGCACCTTGCAACCAAACATGTGCAGCTGTGGCTACAAGCTTTAGACTGTGAGCCAATCTCAGTTCGACACAGAGAGGCATCGTAATTTAAAAATGGCAGAAATTGTGTCATACTGTATGCATGACTCAACAGCGTCGCTACAGATATTGAAAAGTTAACTGGACACGCTAGTCCGTTTACCTCCTCTTTTCAAGGGATGTCTGAGCAGATTCGAGTTTCGACTTTATTTTCGGCGCTATCGCAAGATACGGGGCATTGTGAAGGCAATGCATATCAAACCGCATCAAACATATACTTTTTGAAACAGGACTAGGCTTCACACGGGGAAGAAGGCCTCTAAGTGCGTGAACAATTTTTATTTTCCTCATACATAGTTCCTGCCCCCCTCGTAGGTTTAGTCTCGGGGGTTGTCCCGCACTATGCGATAGCGCCTCATTTTTATATGTTCCAGGCACGTTGTTTTTGACAGCAGGATGAGCAAACACCCTATTGAGGATTCCGGTGTCGTGATAGTCTTTGGCTCTCTGAGGGAGGAAGATAGACTGGCATCTGGTGAGACTGGCAACGAATTCCGGAAGAGTAAGCAGTGTTCCTTTTTTTAGTGTTCTTCGGGAATATTGGAAATTTTCAGAAACATCTCAAGTTTCGTGAATTGTGTGGGAATTTTGTTTTTCGGTTCAGAGGGAATTTATAATACATACGCTCATCCCACCCTTGCTCGTTGGAATTTTTTTTTTGGGAAAAGTCAGCTGTGGTTTGGGGTAAGACGGAGGGACATGGGAATAGGGCCTGGGCGAAGGTGAGGCGTCCTTGACCGGGAGGTCGTACTAGCTTTTGAAGGCAGGGCAAAAGAGCAAAAATTTCCTCTACGCGTGTCTCTTGTCGGCAGTACCACACCGTCTCTGTGAAAAATCCAATCCATGAGAATCTATGAATTGAAACGTAAGCAGCTCTAGCCCGGCTAAAAGCGCTCGGTGGTTTTCAGTAGCTTCGGACTATTCGGCCTAGTAAGTTGAGTCTTGCCTAGATGAGATCATCATCGGAGGTACAACGTCGCTCTCATCCTATCTGCGTGAAGCAGGCAATTTCCACAAAATATCAATGCCAACTAATTCATAAAGCTTGCAGAACTGAATCAATCTGCGGTTTGAACTCTTTACGTCATGGGGAGATTGGTTCTAAATGCAGTGCTTGGTTTTCTTTTTGAGTATGAGCTATTAATTATGATGTTTCGTTGTTGGATGATATATTGTTGCACACATGTTGCGTAGGAGAAAGTCTAGCGAACTGCTTCGAGGGCTACTTATTCACGGCGACGCATGCACCTCCCTACCTTCCTAGTCCCTCTCTTCTAAAGGGCATCAGTTTGTACTCACTAACTGAAGCTCAGACCACTGCAAACTGAACATATTGACTGCACGAAGTAACTCAAGTGACAAATGTACTATTTATTTTTGGAAGGTGATTGTAGTATTCGTTTTCATTAGTGAACACAGACCCAAGCGCCAGCCTCCCCGCGTAGGAAAGTTTCTCGCAATGTAAAAATTTCCAGTTTTCTTAAATAACCATTATTACATTTCGCGACACAAGTACATAATTCGACATTTGACGCTGGCGAACTCTGAAGGAGGGGGGGAGGGAAGGGGGGGGAGAAAACAGGGTCGGTATGCGAAGGGTCAAACACACCCAGCATTTCTCCTCGTAGCCCCCTCCTCCACTTAGGCAGTATAATGATTCTTTTTTTAATTTCTTTTTTTGAAGTTGTGCGATCAATGAGTTTATTTGTGATTGCATTTCCAGGCAAAACGCGACCGAGGCATTACGGATGTAGCAGCGTTGGCATTGCTGCGCGTATGCTCAAGCGAATGCACATATCTGGCAAGGTAATCAATTATATACAATTTGTAAGCTATGTTTGGTGTCGAGGGTAAAAGTTTAGGTGCAACAATGAATATTGAGTGTGTGGCTGCACAGTGTTTAGCAGCTTATGTTCCCCATACTTCGCCTTCACTACGTTACCATTCAGTTCAATTCAATTTTGCAAGTGAGTAAAAGGTATCGAGATAAAAATGACGGTAGTTGTGCGAATTTGTCCAGCAGTAATGAAAGAATGCTAATTACTAGCTGAGAAGCTAATGCTAGAAAAATTGCTAGTAAGTCAATACCACATTGCGCGATGATTGTATGGGTGGAGTGGTTGATTGCGTTCTGTCCCTTGCCAGAGTCAACCGTTCTTTGCGCAGTTCCCGCAACGACAGGTGCGATTTTTGGAAAGGGACAGGGGGCGTGTCTGAGGTTAGCGAAGGTCAGAAGGCCGAATGGTGTTTGTGTTCTGGAAGGCGTCGAAGAGGGTCATATCTGACGGGTTTTTGACAATTGTAGCAAAAACAATATAAAAGAAGTGCAAAATAGATAAGAGTAAACATCTGCTGTTTAATTAAGATATGCTTTCCTTTGACTTCTCTCCCTTCCCCCTCACCTTAACCTGTTTTCGAACAGTATCAAGGAAAGTGTGCGGAGTTGGAGCGTGCTAACCGGTCACTGAATCATATACAATACACTTCATACATATTTGACCGTCTATTAGACGGGTCTATGGACTTCGACGTGGCGACCGCCGCACTTGATAGAAGTCGCGCGGATAAGTTGTTTCCAACATACTTCACTGGGAATCACCAAGGCCAGAAGCAGCTTATCCACGCAACTTCCATGGAGTGCGCGAGCGTTTCCGGTGACTCGCCTAATCAGACTTCGAGATATGGACAGTACACACGTGCACTTATTCATAGTTGCGCACGATACCGCGCACGAAATACGGCTGAAGAGGAGGGACTCTCGTTGCAGGGTTAAAGTGCGTTGCGCCGTTCTTAATTGAGGAAGTGGTATTTGAGTTATTCGGGAGGGTCCTATGTATTTGGGGGTGAAGGGCAGAATGAGGGAAGTAGAGAATTTCCCGCTTCAACCGCGTTATATATCCCCCTAGCGGTGACAGACAGACATACCAAACTTCTGCTTTATATATAGAGGGATGGCGCTAAGCCTTCTGTGTGTCTGTTCGAAAAATTGTTTCGAAAAAATTAGGTACTATCTAAGGAACCACCTTCAGAGTCCAGGTCAAGTTTGGGATGGGTAGAGAATGAGTCAGGCTACACGGGGCAGACATGGACCATGGGAAACTCCGCCCACAGTGGGCGGGGCATGCGTCGAATTAGGAGCTGCCGACGGCAGAAGTCTTGAGTTTGGGTATAGGTGCAGCCAAAAGACCGAAAAAATGGATAAAGGTGTGCACTGAATTGAAAAGTCGAATCTGGGAGACCCGCCCGTTGTGGGCGGAGCGTTCTCTGAAGGAGTGTTTCTCAGTAAGAAAAACTCATAACTCTGGTATGAGAAAGCCTATTGAGCCGTAGTAAAATAAATTAAGAGGACAATATCTAGGGTTTCCTAAACATACCTGAAACTTAGTGGAAGCCCGCCCACATTAGGCGGAACGTGTCTTTGAGTGGGCAACGTTTAGAGCAAACCTGTCATAAGTCGGTTCAGAGCAGTCCCAGAAACCGAGAAAAAAGTGGCAGAGGTTGAAAAGGAGGGAAGATTAAGGGTTAACGGGGGGGGGGGAGGTGTGAAATATACCAAAGTGCTCGAAGTTTGCCACAAAACCTCATAATTCGCTTTCTAGAGGTCTTTCCAAGCCTACTTGATAAAAGCCTATATGAATTTTGATTGTTGCGACCCCATCAATCTATAGTGTGATTAGTAAGCAAATCTGAGCCTCCCAGACAAAAACCGATATTTTCAATCGATATCGATCGATAGCATGTGACCCGATGGAATTTCCACTTATTACTACAGCCCCCAATCAATAGTGTGATTCCCAACCTTATTCGAGCACTCTGCGCAAAAACCGATATTTTCAATCGATATCGATCGATAACATGTGACCCATCTAAAATCCAACTCCTACGACACTACCCAATCAATATTGTGATTCGCTTAGCAATTCGAGGCCTCTGCACAAAAACCTATATTTTCTACGGAGATTCCAGCGTAAGCCCCGCCCACCTGACCGGGCTCCGCCCACTACCATACCCTTTCTAACCAAGCCCTGCCTTCACCCTACACGCCCTAGGGGCAACTTCCTACCCATCCGGGACCATGCCCTAACTGTTTTCTTGGGTCTACGTAGCGTGCGAGCCTAGTGGTTACAAACAGACAGACAGACAGACAAACACACCAAACTTCTGCTTTATATATAGAGTGGACTAGGTTGTTGCATTATAAATGTCGCTTTTGGACGTACCACAAAATTTGTTGGAACAGCAACAATTCGGCATCTCAGAAGAAGAGATGGATACTACCTTATTGTGCCAGGCTTCGCCATTCCTCACGCAGAGACTCGACGTCCTTCTCGAAGAATCGTAGCAACTGTGCGCAGGTAAACATGGACACCCAGATTCCGAATTTTTTGTACTCTCTGAACTGTTTCTCCTTCAAAACGTGCCGCGTTGACTCGGATGCGCAGCACATAGATGGAGTGTGACAGAGCTGTTTGGCGGCGAAGTGAAATGTTTCAGCCTGGTCTCGCACTTTTTTGCTGGTGATTTTTTTCGTAAAATGCAGCTTTTCGTCGTGAAGTGAGTTTATGAAATCATTGTTTTTCTTTCTCGCCGAGCCAATGCACGGTTTGATGTAGGTCGGATTTTTGTTTACGAAGACCTGCGTGACCGTGTGAGCTGAAATTCATTTCCTCAAGATGTCGTACAAGATCCACGACGCGGAAATTCTGGTCAGTCATTTTTTAAAAGAAAAATTCCTGTAAAAAACCAAAATGATATGGGAGCAGGTAGTCGCTTTTATACTCCTAGATTTCCTCTTTCGAATGAATGCTTAAGTACCTCTGGATGTTCGGACACAGCCGAGTGGGGTGAAGCTAAATCTGGTGCGACATTTATAATGCAACAACCTAATATTTTTACATGAGCTGACTCATGAAAAAAATTGTTCTAAAAAGCAGTATAACCAAACATTAGACTCATATACGAAAAACTACTTTACGTCTCGTACTGATTATTCACCGGAACGGTAAATTGAGCAACAGAAGCTTGAACGAGAGGTACATCAACAAAAGAGAACAAAATGGCAAGCAGGGAGGAAGTCTTCACGGTCTTGCGTATACTTAACCCTTAGACTATGACTTTTTTTCAGAACAAGTTACAGATGTGTTTTATGTAGTAACCATCAAGCTACTCGGCTATGAAAATTTGACTGACGATGGATTTGACTGGGATTTTGATCCATTGATTATGCGCGCGGTAGTTTCCCATCCTCTCACTAACACATCACCGTTCGAATGAGTATTTTTGAGATGGAAATTGACAACTTCATCAATTCAAAATACATACACTCCGTTTCATGCAGCCAGAAATCCACGTGGCACACGTGGCTAAATTCTCGATGAAAAGGTGACGTCACGTGTGCTCAAAGATGTTCTTGAATCGATGCCACGTTAATGCCACGTCAATTTCTGCAATTGCACAATTTCTGGTTATTTGAAGGCGAGGGTACTTCGCATATCTCATTCGTGGAACAAAGCCAATGTTCAGCGCTACACCTGGGAAGTATTGCAAGCCGCCTCTAAACAGCGTTGTGGGTCTAATCGGTGCCTCTGCTCTGACGAGATCTCGTCGTCTTCTTCTCCAAAAGCCGTCATATTAGTCTTCTGATTTGATTTCCGCACCATCGAACTGTCAGAATCTTGGAGGTTGGAATCTCAACACTGTCGTGGAATGCCGCGTAGTCCTCTGACTGGCTTCGCTGATGAAATGCCCCTTCTTTCATAGTTCGTTGACGTATGTTGTACCTGATGTTGTAGTGACGTAGGAAGACACCAAAACCACTAGCATAACTACTAAGAGTGTGTGAGCCGGAACGTTTTTGGGAGCTATGTACACTGACCAGAGACATGCGGTACAATTTGCTTCGTTAACTTATCCAGACTAACCCGCTTTGGCTTGCGACGATTTGTTTTCAGAGTGAGAATTATAACGTTTATGCACGCAATTCCGCCTTCGAGCAGCCACTCCAGCTCAATAAGTCCCAAATCTGTGGCAACGCTTTTGACTATGGAACTGGTACATATGTGTACCACTAGTAGTCAAAGGCGTTAAGGAAGGTTTCGAAATAATTGGTGTCTCACAATCAGCGACTCGCTCTTCACATATTGCTATAAAAATTCCAAGAAAAATGTAAAGGCGTGAAACATGTTTTGCGAGTAGCACCCACATTATCCTACCTGAGCAATTAGTCAGCCCATTTTACACGCTGCCTTCCGTGGCTATCACTCAATTTTTCTAGAGCTTTCTTCTTTATCACTTCCGATTAGATCTTTCAAACGTCAAACAACACAGAGTATCCACCAGCAGGTAGGCGAGGGCACGCTCTCTCGATCCACTGTACATGATTCACTCTGGGTGTGCACCTTTAGTCTAAAGTGCAATTATGGGATACCACCTCGCACCTACACTCACCTGCCTGTGGGAAGACCTTGTTAATTGCACTGAGTTGTCTGCTGACCTCTTCCTCTCAGACTCAGTATCGATCATATGAATAATGAACTTTATCACATAAACACGTGTTAAAAAAGGGGATTAAAAACAGTAAAGAAACAAAACAGGAAATACAAAACACGCCAGTAAATATCAAAAATTAAATAAAGTAAATTTAGTTAATTTGTTAAAAAGCAAGACATAGAAGAATTTTAGGGAAGCATTTTAAATTCAGATATTTTTGTCTGTGCTAGTTTGACTAAATTCATTTCGTGTTCTTAGTGTAGCGTGGAAAACTGCACATTTCATTTATGACTTTATATACAGGGGGGGGGCAAAAAAAGAGTCACTCCTACTCACATTCAAAACAGAATTAATTACACTTTGCCAAAACCAAACCGAATGAGCTCAATTGCATATTGAAGAGCACATTCTATCTATCAAAAAATTACATAGGGCCTTCTACACCGACGACATCAGAAGATTTTCCCACGGAAACATGGTTCACGGTACGAGCTCAACGAGGTCGTCGAGAAACCATAGACGATTACGACGTCTCTGAAACGCTGGTCAAAAGCCATCTTGCATAGTCACAGCTAGTGTCTCTAAGAAGCTATTCACCAGTTATCCGATTGAAGAAATTATGTAGCAGCTTCAGAATGGAGCGATTATGGTAGGCCTCCTTGAGCTCGACGGTGATGACAGATGACGTCATATTCTGGAGACGGTGAAGGCAGCGAAGGTGGGCCTGCTTATGGGGGACATCTAAGGAATATTTCGCCGTATAACTCCCAATAACAGCGGCATCCTTTGCGACGAAAAGTTTGATGATATGCGCCATGGGCAAAGTGACTCTTTTTTTGCCCCCCCCTGTATATTTGGTGGAACAAGCACGCAATTGGAGTGAATTCAAAAAAGCAACAGCAATGATTTTTTTGTTGGCTATAGGTTCAAATCAAATACTCAAACACTTTTCAGTGACATATTCCTGGCTTGTGTTTCACTTACGTATGGTATTAACTTGACTTCACCTTTTTCACTGTCATTTTTGAGTCCGTGAGGGCATCGCCACTCTCCAACATTTTTTAGCTGGGGCTCCTAGTTCTGGTCAGTTCAACAGGTGATTCTAATGTCTTGGCAAAAAACATCCCGGCCAGCCGCAAAATTCCATGCTAGTAATTTTTTCAAGCATTGCGATGCTTTGGGCTG
>MU868702.1:32951-48222 GCA_036418205.1 Ostertagia ostertagi | reverse complement strand
CAGTGCTATTGCAAGGATGCAGTGATATGAGTAAACCCCCACCTGCCTAAGCCAGGCCTCGACCCCTGACCCGATGCTCTCTGCACAAGAGCGTCAACCATTACACCACTAAGGCAGTGTTTGTCATCCAGCTTTCAGCGCTGTATTTTCATAGCTTACTAGCACTCACACTTGTTACATGATGAGCTGATGAGCCGTCATCACTAGTGAATAGTGAAGCTCAATGCAAGTATTAGTCCTTCTGCTTCGTTTCGTTAACTGATGTTTTTCCCTAGCTCCGCCTACAATTAGCATCCTTGTGATAACATTCGTTGTTCCGCTTAGTTCAGTTAGTTCCTTTGTATGAAATTACCTCTATGTACGCATTAAATACGCCGCTACCCCTCCTTTCCCATCCCAGCCTGATTACACACCAGCAAATCGAACCCGTTTCGCTAAGAGCAAAGTGCGTGAGAGGCCGACGGACGCAGGCGGTCCCAAGAGGAAAATCGACCAGCAGTATTGCAAGGCAACAACTCTGTCTAATGCTTCAGTGCTAAACTTCGTCTGTTCTTCGAGTTCTATTCGTAAGAGGCAAAATCTTGTGTGCTAAGTTTTTATCAGACGTCTATCCCAGCGATCTAGTTTATTGCACTTGTGGGGAACATTTGTTGACGTACGTTTGTTGATCGCGCTGATGACTAAGTCTTTTTTCATTATTGTGAAAGATATCTTCTGATATGATCATGATTTCAATTCATGCTGATTATAAGGGACGTGTCGTCTCCTCGAGCGAGTATGCTTTCCTAATCACATCTCTATGTTATCGTTTCCTACGAGTTTTAGTTCTGCAAGAGTTGAAACCTTATTACTCTACGAAATTGTAGAAAAGTCCGTCTTATCAAGGTATGGATGACTACCCTTACCTTACGAGGCATGACTGTGGTGACTTTAACTGTGTATCGGACTATCGAAGTACTCGTCTGAAAGGGCTTAATTCCTCTGTGAGATCAACTTTTTACACCATTAGTGCTTATACGAAAATAAATCCTTACTGCGTCAGTTATTTCCACTTTGCAGCTCCGAAATCAGAAGAGGATATCCACGCTACATGTTGACAATGACTTTGATCCAAAGGGTAATCTTGGAGATGATTATCTTTGCGAATGTGAGGCTGTTCTTGATGTGAGTATTTATACCTTACCTTGTTTAATCATTTCCTTCCTTTTCTCCTAATCCTGTACAACTGTTGGGTGACTCGTGAAATGAATCTAAATTATGAGAAACTTGGTTAGCGTATTTTCTTTGTTAGCGAAGAGTTGCTTGGTTCTTTTAATTGGTAGATGTTCAGCTTGAAACGGACTCTGACTCGGGATGTTTCATATTGTATTAGTAGGTATTTCTCAAATTTTTTTTCCGAGGTAGTAGAGGGTAGTGAGTCTACAACTAATGTAACAAGCGATATGAGCAATGTCTTGCGTTATATAGCAAAAAGAGCTGAGATTACTTGGGTGATTTCAAGTGCTGTCGTTTTTTCCATACTTTAGCTTGCTTAATAGAAATTCTGCGGAGTTAGTTTTTGAATATTTTCTAGAAATTCCTGAACTGGAACGAGCATGAGCAACTCGATATTATGGAGCGGATCCTGAGTAAAATGAGCCACAATCAATTGTTTGTCATGCAGAGATTTATTCAGCCGATGTTACAACGTGACTTCATTGCTCTATTACCTCGTAAGGCTTTTTATACATTTATTCTTTGTCGATAGCGATGGTTCTCATTTGATTTATTTTTATTTACTCTAAACATGTAGTAAGCGCCATTAGCTCTCAAGACAGTAACCCGCGATGAGGTCGTGTGGAAAAATCTACTCTGTGGGGAGGATAGGGTTGCACCGAGTATTAAAGAAGTGCCGTTGTTGCGACTCGAACCCGCGCAACAAAAGCGTTAGGGCCTTACAAAGTGAGTTTATGTGGGTCAATAAACGAGGTTCTTTGCACACATCCTGTGACATGCAGCGTGGATTGCGACGTAGTGGCTAGTTCAAATACGTGGGGGTTGGTGAAGCCATGGAGCAAGCAAGTTCAAAAAACACATCCAAATAGCCCCTTCCTCATACCGAAGGAGAAGAGGGAATCTTTGTCAAAGGCTTCATCAGCAGTTCGTTTTTTTTGAGTCTACTGATTTTCAACGCCATCATCGTGGGCCGCTATATCCTCACCAATTGATTCAGGGCTGTTTTCTCAAGGAAAGAAACATGGGACGTGCGACGAAAACGTACCTGTTTCTCTTTTTTGACTTAGCATTACCGTGTGTTCGGGTTGTTTTCAATGTTTTTCACTTCATCATCAAAACTATATGATGTCGAGTTTCCTCCACTGGGCCCTATCTATGCTGCACTTAGCTAACAATAAGTCAAGGCCAGGTGTTGGGGTTGCGCACATGCCCGAAGTCATCATTAGCGTTACCCTCACTATCCCGCCAAGACTCGTAAGAATGAATGTGGACCTGTTTTTGTGAGCGCTTTACACTCATTATTCCTTTCCATTCACTATTTTGTGTTGTTGCAAAAATGTAAGCTGTTACTGAATTTTTTACTTTGTGCACAATGTAGAGATAAGCAGTATACCATTTTGCCTTTCTCACTGGCGTTACAAATATGCTGCCACTATTTTGATTGTTTTGTTTGTTAACTGCTGTTTTACGCCGCAGTTCGCGTTGCGAATGTTTCACAAGAATGCTGGGTTGTGAACAAAACTTTCGCCCAGGCGGGACTAGAACCCGCACCTCTCGCTTTCCGGGCAAGTGCGCTACCAGTTACGCTACCGGGGCACCATTTCATTCCAACTCAGCTTTTCATGGTATACGTACCATAGCTTTCAGCACTCACACGTCTAACGTGTTGAGCCGGTTAGCCGATATCGGCAATGACCGCGAGGCTGAAAGCTTTAGCAATTTTGACTTGTTTTGTTTGTTAACTGCTGTTTTAACGCCGCAGTTCGCGTTGCGAACTGTTTCATAAGAATACTGGATTCTACAAAACTACAGTTATTGTCAATATGGTCCATTTGTTTCAGAACATTTGGCTGAGATGATCCTATCTAATCTCGACGCGCGAACCCTGGCTGCTTGTGAAGCTGTCAGTACGAACTGGCGAAGCGTATTGGCAAGGGGTCAGTTGTGGCGCAAACTGATAGAACGTAATGTTCGTAAGGACAACATGTGGCGTGGTTTAAGCGAGAAGAAGAAGTGGTTAGTTTCCTTTCCCATTATTGTTGCGTTTTACTAAGCTGTGTCATTGGGAGAACGATTTCTGTGATGTGATATTTTACGATGTTGTATGTGTTAGCCATGATATATAACTGTTTTTTTTATGTTTGAATAACTGCTTCGGTTCATCTGATAAGTAAAACTCGCACAGTCACGCAAATAGAACGAGGATATGTGATTCGATGAGCTGAACTTACGGCGATGTGTTGACCTCTTTTGAAAAGGGAAAACATAATCGCGAAGTAAACCTTAGTCTCTTCAAAGCAGGGCACGCGTTAAGAGCAGTTCGGAGCATAATTAGTAAGAAATTTGCGTCGGAATAACTCATGCCCATGACTTGAATCCTGTGCTCGCTCGTGCTGCTAGTAGTGATCCGGATAACTTCAATTTCCAGCTAATACCAATCATTAAGGCGAAAGTACATCCTGGTCAGTAGAGATTGCGCTGCGTGCGCAATTTGCGACTACTATCGTGTGAAATACGAGCGATTGCGAGGTACTACGGAAATGGTCATGATGCAGCATCGGTTTTACAGGTGTGTTGCGTATAATTCACATTTATTTGTATTTGTTTTTGAAGGTGTTCCTCCATTGCTATTGAGACCCAAATACTTATTCTGTAGAAGAGAGTTCTTCTAAATTCTTTTGATGGAACCGGGCACTCATTTCATATAGACGTTTGTGAATTATCATGATTCAGGGAATTGTTCCCAAAAGTGGTTGCTGACATTGATAAAATTGAGTCTAACTGGCGCAAAGGAGTTTACAAGCTGAGCAGTATTAATTGTCGGTCAGAGAACAGTAAAGGTTTGAGATTTTATAGTTAATACATATAACTCTATACCATTCATTCTGTTACTCCAAGTCAGCGGAATTCAAAATTTCAGGTGTATACTGTTTACAATACGATGATGAAAAGATTGTGTCGGGATTGCGTGACAACGTCATCAAGGTTATTCAAGTTTTTCAGTTCCTATTTTCACAAGTTTTTTTTTCGACCACGCTTCCGTTTATATTATCGGTTCTGTTTCGGTTGTAAATTTAGAACTGTCTCTGTAACGATTATGACAACATGTAGCATAAGGGCTGAAGATTTTTAAGCTGAAACTTGCTCGGGTATTTGATCACGAGGCAGTCAGTGGTACAATTAACTTGCCAAGGAAGTGGCTTGAAATATAAGTGAAGCAGAGCTTCGCGGTTATGAAAGGACGTGTTTGTGTATTGCCGAGAAAGGCGCTAAGTTTCCTAAATTGAAGCAAAGAACTTAACTGAGCTGTTTCTTACGTCGTAATTTTTTCGTACGTGCTTTCACAAGTGGATCTGATTTTTCAGCGTTTGTTCTTTCTTTTTTCAACTTCTCAGTATTTCCAGGTTTGGAATCGAGCAGATTTGAGTTGTGAACGGGTACTGTCTGGTCATACGGGTTCCGTATTGTGTCTTCAATACGATGAAAGAGTAATTATATCGGGTAAGTTTCCCTTAGTGAGATCCGTTTTGTTGATTTGCTTAGTAAAGAAACGTCCCAGGTTCCTCTGACGCCACAGTCCGTGTTTGGGACGTCGCGACTGGAGAGTGTTTGAATACATTAATTCATCACTGTGAAGCCGTGCTTCACTTGAGATTTAACGATGGAATCATGGTTACCTGGTAAGTTTTCATTGTTGCTGTTATTTGAACCGATGCTAATGTACACTTATTGGGTTTTCACAAATGCTTCGGGAATTCACTTCCATGTTCTTTGGGAAGGCTTTATGGGTTCTATTGTAGCAAATTGTAACGGCCTATAGCCTGAGCATACGATGCTTTCTAGCAGTAGTTATGTTTTGTGATTACTAGGAAAGAGAGAACCATGTCTGGTTCCTGCTTATGGCACTTTACAAAGTGATTACGTCTTCTCTCGTTGAAAAGTTTTTCCACAGCTCAAAAGATCGCTCGATTGCGGTGTGGGATATGGTGTCACCGCGAGAAATCAATCTTCGACGGGTACTGGTTGGTCATCGCGCAGCGGTAAATGTCGTCGATTTCGATGATCGTTACATTGTCAGTGCATCCGGGGACCGAACCATCAAGGTAGTCAATTCATCACGTAAAAGTTTGCTTTCCCATATGCTAGTTGTTTTTAATCTCTCTTGCTTCCGTTTTCGATTTTGGTTATGATTTTGAACAGTGGGCACCAAACTTATGAGTCGGTTTTCGTCTGCTTCGTAGAGTAATTCAATCTTATGTTAGTTCTATTGAAATGTTCATTATCTGAATAATCTCATGAAATATTATTTCATGAGGTTATTCTGATAGTGAACATTCTCTCTGGTTTACAAGAATATTGGGTTATTAGCAAAACCTTCCGTTCTAAGCAGGAATCGGAGTCGCATATACACTTCAAGTTGGGTTCATGTAAAACGGCTGCCGGTGGGTAATCGGTAGTACATTGCTCGAAAAACGAGAGGTGGTAGAATGTCGTCCGGGGCGCAAGGTTTTGCCTATGACCTAGCATTCTCTCGAAGGTTTCGCACGGCAAAATAGCGTTCAATAATCGAAAAAATGTTTTTAGATGAATAGCTGTCGAAACCTGGAGTATAGATCGTGAACGTCAGCCGTCCATTATGTTTTTAGGTATGGTCTGCTGATAATCTGGAATTCGTCAGGACTCTTTCCGGTCACAAACGTGGCATAGCATGTTTACAATATCGAGGGAGGCTTGTCGTATCTGGATCAAGCGATAACTCCATCAGGTAGAGACCCTTTTTGTGAAACGAGTCTTGATTATGACATATCGCTGTTTAAGATTATGGGATATTCATTCTGGTGTTTGTTTGCGAGTGCTGGAAGGACACGAAGAGTTGGTGCGCTGTATTCGGTTCGATGACAAGCGCATTGTTTCCGGAGCCTACGATGGGTAAGTATTCTGAAGATATATTGACAGATGATGCAGAATTGGTTGTTTTTTGCTCAACATCAACATTTATTGTTCCTGCTTTAGTAAAATTCGTGTGTGGGATCTCGAAGCGGCGCTTGATCCTCGTTCATCGCCAAGCTCACTATGCCTTAGTACTCTTGTGGTAAGTCGTTGCATTGTTTGAGATTATCTTTCTTGTATTTAGATGTAATCCTAGAAAGCATAAACGTTTTTCTGCCTAATACGCTAATTTATGACGACTAAACCCTGTTTTCCGCTCCATAGCGTGTCGCTGTTGCCGACTTAGGGGCACACTCGGTGGCAGTTGGGTATACGGGTGCTCTTCGATGCTCTTGTTGCCGTTTGATGCCATTACGCTTTTGAAAAGTAAAAACAAACAATTGGTTGTCGTGGCCATCTGGAACAAGTTGTACATTTTTGTATGTATCTTGTCTCAACATTGATCTTAAATCTGCCTTCCATGCAGGGTTAGCTGCCTAGCCGGCCGATGATCTAGTCCTGGTCGTATTTGCGATTTTTGGGAAGGATTGTATAGGGATTGAAGAAGGTCGAAAAGTCGAAAGGGGACGTTTTTTGGATTTCGAAGTGATGTGGTTGCGGTGGAAGGGAGTTACCGTTGCTGATGTGTTTGGCCGTTCCGCAGAAAAGAGTGGGTCGAGATGGAGCGTGTCCATTGGTCCTGGAATCCAATATTATAGCATGCTTGGGTGGTGGTGGTGGGGTGGGGGAGGGGCGAAGATGGAATGGTAAAAAAATTCAAATGAGCCGAACGCCACGGTCGACCCTGCCTCCAAGTCTCGGTTTTTAGAACGGAGATATGGAGGCTTTCCTCGCGTTGTTCTGCTGTGCATATAAGACAGTCGGAGTGTCGAAGGGTCCTACGGCAACGGCACAGATGGTGCTGGCCCAGACTTATGTGCATATTTTCGAGGGATCGGTTCCTTGGGAAGTCTGCTGTTTTTTTGTAGGACTTGGTTGAAAACTTTCATTCTCCTTTCTTCCTCTTGCCTATATTTGCATGTATAACGAGTTTGCAAGCGACACCTACACGTTTGCGCACCACATATGTGCGACTGCATAGTGCCTGCAGCTGAGGTTACAGGAGTTTTTGCGCTAAATCATACTACCCTCAAGAGCCAAATGCTAACCCAATGTAAAGTTTCGCCCTATTCCAAAAAGGTGACATTCGTTGCTGTTGTCCTTCCCAGCCGGCAACCCTAGCGGTAACGTCCTATTCTATAAGTCTGTTCAAATTGAAGACATGCCCCGGATTAAGGTGCTATAGTTTTCAGTCGCTAATACGGAAACATTCGGGCCAAGCGGGCTGCAGTAAAGAAAATCCGCTAAAACGCTCAAGTGGAGGGTTTGATTAGTTATTTTATTCGGCTGTGCCAAGGCAATGAGAGGCTGAGTATGGAGACATAGGCTAGGGAGCACAAAGAATGGAGGGCGGCAGCCACCACTTGCTGCGGGAGACAAATTGAAGCGGTTTAAGTTGTCTTTGTAATCTTCGGTTGTAGCGCTTTTTAGAGCCGGGAAAAGAGAACATCTGCGATTACCGTGCAAGTACGATCCTACGACGTCTTGTCTGTGATCGCTGTGCTCATTCGCCTCATAATTCTGTTTTGAGAATTGATTAGCAGATATGTATAGCAGTCTAATAGTGGTATACATGCCCTCTTCAGTGACCTTGGAGCTCTGTTATCCTTTGCTTGTAAGTCCGCAATCGCCAGGTCTCGGCGATCCCCTACGTTGAGCAGCGAGAAGTCAACATCTGAGAGCAGAATAGAAAACTTTGGGGGATCTGGGTAACGATGAACAAATCTTTCTCTGTTTCTTCATGCATCACTCAACATTATGGCAAATCGAAATAATCTGAATTGGTCGAATTCATATAAACTCTTCTTTCAGCAACACACGGGCCGCGTGTTTCGTCTGCAGTTCGATGATTTTCAAATTGTCAGCAGTTCTCATGACGACACTATCCTCATCTGGGACTTCCTTGTTGAACCGGATGTGCCGCCATCACCTCCGACCACTTCCACTGATCCGCTATTGGAGCCTTCATTGGGCTCGGCGGCAATTCCTTCAAGCTCTACCGAACGAACTACTGCTACTACTGACGGTACCAGTCCTCCAGGGAGCCCTAAGCTACCGATGCATTCTTATCCCGGTCCGAGCACCTCTTATGGGGCTTTGTTTGAGCCCTACATGGATAATGATGCAGTTGGAGCGGCGCTACGACAATATGAAGCGAACCTGCCAACAGTAAGTTTCCAAAATTGTTCGCTCAGTTCATCACTTAAAGGTTAACTCCATTTTGGAAAAGGGTATAAATTTCATAAGCCATTCGATCATTCCAATTTGACGCTAGTGTACAAAGGGGAGGATTGGCATCGCGACGCAGTGATCAATCCCAGCAACAAAATCCATTTTTTCCGCAGGGTTGGGAAGTTCAAAGAGTGTTTAGGCCATCTTGCTCGTGCAGGAAGGGAGTAAGTGGGTCTTTTAAAATGGGCATGTTTGCTGTGGTTTCAGAAGCAACCGCTGTTCTGCGAAGTGGTTCCCTATTAATACACTAGCTGTCAAGGTCACGTTCCACGAGTAGGTAAGCGTGGTTATCGCCAAGTAAAAGCGTAGAGGTGCGAAGTAGATCGTCAGTTACAAGAAGGGAATGGTGATAGCAGAAAACATTATAAGATTGTCTCCTTCTATGCAGTGTGCTAGACTATTATAGACATTTAACAGACACCGCGCTTTATGGCTACCTTTATTTTAATGGCAATAACGACGCCTAGCTACGAAGGTGCCTTTGAACAAGCAATGATTACTACCATTTTTTAGCAATGTATGTGGATGATCTTTGTGACAAAAGTCTCAATTGCATTTGCTCTTGGAATTGGATCATGTCTGCGTTCATACTTCTGCCTGGCCCACTTGCGAAGTCTTGCGTCCTTTTAGGAGCTAACTTTCCAATATTAACGTGTCGACGTTCGCCATCAAAAAAACGGTCTGATGTTTTGGTGTCGGCTCCGTAGTTTCAGGACCTCAGTGGGATTAACATGACATCTTTGAATTACAAGTTGTGGATTTTAGGGCTAACTTTGAGGCATAAGTTATTTCCTGCACTAATTTGCTTGCAACCATTTCATTGAAGTGCTTTCATCAAAAATTGATCTTTTATTTGCTTGAAGTAGCAACCCCAGATCAAATTGATGGGTTAACAGCGGTCGATAATGAAATTGTCGATATCGATGGACTGAAAATAAAAAAGAGCAAAAGACCGATAAAGCCCTCAACAAAGGCTCCTTCTCTTCTTCTTGAAATTTGGTAGGGGTGCGAGTCGAGTTGTCCGAATATGATTGTTCCATGGCTCCGTGTGTATTTGAATTATCCTCTTCGTTATAATCCACGTAGCTTGTCATTGGGTTTGCGCGAAGCATATCGTCCATTAGCTCACAGTGGCCACTCTTTATGAATCCCTAGCACCATTGTCGCTCACCATCGCTGCGACAACGGCGCATCTGTGACACCTGCGGGGTATTCTATCCTACCCACAGTATGGACTGTTCGATACGACCTCCTCTTGGGTGTTGCTCAAAGCTATTATGAAAATATCGATCATTAAAATTATAAAATTAATTTTTGTCAATACAGTTTTCCGATATGATTATCATATTTAAGAGATTTTTTCTACAGTGATATGAGCGCATGAGCATAACTTTTCAAGATTCTGTTTGAGTTGATCTCGTTGTTTCAGAGCTCTGGCGCGGCGAACGGTGTTGTAGAGCAACCAAACGAACCAATACAAGTCGACTCATCATCGGATGACGAGGAGGCATTAGAAGTTGTTGCAGGTGCAGGAAATCGGCAGGTTGGCCGAGCTCCACCTGCTAGTCCTGAACCATATGGCAGAGGTGTATGATTTGGTGCTAAATCTCGTGAGTTGGATTTCTTTTCATGGTGCCTTACAATCTTTTTGAGCAGTTGTCCTAGTTTTAGTCGAAGAAATCTGAAAAAAAAAATTCGAGAAAGACCTACTGAGCGACAACAGAGTGTGGATTTTTAGACTGCCACACGCAAAGGAATTGCCTCAATTTTCATACTAGATGCAAAATCAAGTGTAGAACACGATACACAACATAACTTTTTGCCATCAGAAATCAGAGAATAGAAGAATCCGATATTAAAAGAAACATGGCGCGTCGAAAGTTTGAAAACTACATATCAGAGCGAGTTTAGCATAACTCAGGGGTACACATAAGCACTAAGTAATTCGTTACTTAACTGATAATTCGCATTGTTTTAATTGCAGTGGGTAGTTTGAGCATTATTTGTATACTCCGAAGTGGGAGCCCACAGTTTGCTTACGTGATGAATGCTTTCGAGGGAATTTGCCGGAATTTGGATGTTGCGACATTATAGCCTTCCATAGGGTGCACAACTCAAAGTTGAGATTTTGACAGTAATATCGGATCTTTGTACAGGAAACAATTTTTGTGTTCTGGCGAGCATAAAACATTTCATTCCATACATACCTTGTTTTGATCAACTCAGGGATGCTGTGAGACTTGAAATCGGTGATGGTTTGACACATCTTCATCTATGTTACCTCTCTCTCCTTTTCTTGTGTACAGTGTCCCAAAATTATGGGCGCCTACATATACACTGCAACATATTTTAGATATATAACGAACAGAAATGCGACTCTCCTATTTAGGTTGCCCCATAAGTCGTCCCTTTTTCACCTCTGCCAAACTACAATTTAGACGATATAGCGGCGATCGCGAACAAGCGATGAGCGACTCGCGATCGCTCCAGTCGTCGGCTCGTCTGCTTGCCAATTCGCGCGGAGGGTGTCGAGTGTGATCTCGTGATGGAGAGATTTGTGCTAAGCCGATTGCGCAATCGCTTGTCTAAGCACAAGCGGACGGCGATGGCTATCCAACTTACCGCAGCCAGACTCCCGCATGACTGGGGGCAGGAAGGGCCGCAATCTCCCGCGCTGGCACAATATGCTCGCAAATTAGCGGCCACGTCTTGGCTACGAGCGCTTGGCAAGGAGAGACAGCGACTGGAGCGAATCGCGATCAGATAATGCATTGTTCAGTCTTCGTCGACGTATGACGTCGCGTCTTAGCCATTTCTGAACTGACCAAAGTACAGGGTCAGCCTCAAAATTACGCAACGCAATGACAAAAGTGCTTGATTCATATTAGTGACACGCTGATATACGATGCTGTTTTATTCTGTCCAAGTTTTGTTACTTGTTGGCTGTAGAATTGTTATGTTACCTGTTCAACCACCAAAAGCTTATGGAGCTGACGAGTGCTGCTTTACTCAACGTTCCGGAACATTGGAGCGACGGTGTGGCGGTTCTGCGAGCTCGACACGAAGGGAGCAGCGTTCGGGGGTATCCGATCCACATCAAGTGGAATTTGCTCATACTCTGGTACAGAGCCGAAAGAGCGCAGGCAGCTTTCCTCGGAGGAGAAGGGACGGGTGTGCCGTAGAAGCAATCTTAAGGAGTTGGTGCAGAGAATGTAGCAGGTGTACGTGACGCGGCTGGTTTGCACATGTAATGTCTCACGAATCGAGATATAACGAGGAATCAGGGGTGGATCTCTTTCGGATCGCTTACCAGGTCGCCATGACATTTCGGTAGTTGTAATTTTTCCGGAAAATCGCTTGCTGGGGCCGTCCAGCATAGAGCTCTCCTTCACGAGGCCATGGGTCTGCTGTTTCTGATACTAGTGCATGCACTGATGGCCAGAACCCGATATGTTTCGACTTGTCGGGATTATATCTCGGTTGGTGAACAGCATTTCAGATCTGAGCTCGATAGGGTACGCTGTCGGATCCGTTCTAGAAGCTGAGGCTTGCATAAAACACATTATGTCTAGGGATTCGTTGAAGAAACCGCTCTAAAATGAGCTTGACGAGTCCTACTCGCCACATTGCGTGCCACAGTCGATGGTTCCTCGATGTTTCTGAGGACCCGTATAAACACAAACCAAGGAATTTCAAAAATTGCATGGATGTCGACGATTCAGAATGGGACTGTGCACGTCACTGCATTTTTGTTTTCAAAGAATTGCACCTTGCTCATCCCTAGGCAACTCGAAGTCGCTGTCTCCGTAATTTGCACACCTTTTCTAAAACTTACGAAAGCCAATTCGTGGACGCTCGTTCACCCCTCCACCAGAGTCAACCCTGCGTTGCGCAGTTCGCAACGGCACGTTGAGAGATCCTCAACGCACGCTGTATGGGCGGAGACGCAGACGGCTCGAGCATGCGAGTGTGAATGTTCGCGCGAGAGAACGTGTCTAATCGGGCGAAACTGCGCAACGTGGCCGTTGAGAACTGCGCAACGCAGGGTTGACTCTGCTTAACTGCTTTCTTTTGAACATAAAAAAAAAAACGAAGAGACAAACCGCAAACGAAGAGACCATGTTTTCACACTCTTGGTTAGGGTTCTCCTTGAGCTAAATCGGGTCGAGCCTAGATACATCTGACTTACCAGCGAAGTCTTCCAAGATATGCCCTCATGCTTTCCAGAAACGTTTTGATATTTAGAGGTACGTACGTGAAGACACAGACTCGTGCGATTCATTCCAGCTGAGCGACGCCTGTAATTCCAAAAAAAAAACAACACGTAACTAGTATATTTTGACTGAATTGCTGTCTTTAACTTCGTGCCACCCACTTTCAGTAGCCAAGCTTTACGTAGTATAAGCGCTCGCGTGCTGGTCCAATAATTTTAATATGAACATGAGCTTGCGCTATGCTGACGCTATTTTCGCGGAGATTTTCGATAAGCGCCAACACAAACTGCAAAAATTTCCTCGAGGGTTTGAACCTCATCGTGACCACGGCATCATCGCTTTTAGTATTCAGAGGGCCGCTTAAAAAATGAACCACAGTGTCCGCGCTGTACCAGACACAGACTCCTATCATACAAAAAACGTGCGAGAAAGCGGGCGGCATTTTTCTTAAAGACCTTCCTCGTGTAGTCGATTACACCTCTTCGTCGTCGTTCTCCATGAGTGACAAGTACGATCTTCTGTCGAGGATTCCCTCGAGCGATATTATATCTGGTCCAGACTGCCCACTACGGGACTCTGTTGGGCCTTCCTCCTCATAAAGCTCAACAACAGCTTCTTGTTGAGACCTTCCATAATATTCGTCAAATCTTGACCGATGTGAGCAGCTTTTCGGTTTCTGTTCGGTTGAGAGGAAAACTCGAGGAAGTCCTCCCATCGTTGAAGATGTCGGAAAATGCGATGAGCTGACCACTTCGAGGTTTCAAAATTTTCTTATGATAAGAATAAGTTTTTGCCATGTGGTATTTGCCGAGGCTACGGGCTGTATAATTATTGCGGTCAGTAGGTCAAGTAAGTTGCGTTTGATTGGTCGTTTTTGATGAAGGAAGGTAGTAGGAGGGCAGGCGACTGCAGAATCATCATTTTTTGCGGTACCCCTTTACCGACTTTTCCGGACTTTTCTACCTATCCATTGCGACTTAAAACCACAAATCCATAATGCATAATTCAGTAGCGGCCTTCTCAATTGTAAGCACATTTGGCTCCTACCAAATGTTTCAGCTTTTTTTTGATATGTTCTATATCCAACGACCATACTCACCATCTTCGAGGCTTCAACATCCCTACACAAGGTTTCCAAGCTATCGCTGCACAGTGAAATTTCCGTAAATGTGAGAGCAAACTAATAGTCCATATCATGTGCTGATTCCGCTCCTTCCTCTTCGAATTCGTATTAGAAGAAAAAAATCGTGCGAATCGCTTGTTAAGCATGTTGTATTCAGATTGTTCAAAAAAAGGGAGCCGCAGTTCTTCAGCAAAGCTGAGAATACACAGGAATAGAGCAAAGTCACGGTTTCTAACACTATGCAATATGTGGCAGTCCACCGAAATTTAATGCCTCGAAAGTTGAGCTACCAAAAAAGTCAAGAACTTCTCTCACCTAGTGTTTGTCATTGTTTGCTGTGCTAAAGAAGAAAAACAATTTTGTTCATAAATGCGCGAAGACTTCCGACAACCTAATGGTTAGCTTGACCTAGCTTTCCTTGTGGAGGTAACTAATCCGATTTACTTTTAGTCAACAGATTGAGGAGAATTCGATGAGTAACATTCTATCTCTGTTGCTCTCATTTTCTCCCGCCTTGTATCGAAAATTTGTAGCCTTACACAGTGCGTTTCATAGTTATAAGCTCACTCGAAAACTTTGCATTTCCGGAGTAGATTTCCGTGGCCTACTAGAAGCTACGTTTCAAAGCTCTCCTTTGTCGATTCCGTTCGATTGCTTTCAATGACCGCCTGTTTCAGAATTTCTGTGCTTTGTAAGTAACGGTTATTCGCATAAGCCTTTTTGGCGATGATGCCCTAGACGTTCTCCATCGGATGGACATCCGGACTGCAGGCTGGCCACTGCTGGCTCATGTTTTGGAATGCGACCAATCTTTTGCTGAGGGACTCACGTGGACGGCGGTTTTTTTTTGCTGAAAGACGTGGTTCAGGCATGGAAAAGGATCTGGATCCCACAGGAGGCACTGTTTGGAAACTGCCTTCAAAATTTTTCTCGAATCGTTGATAGTAAATGCACGTGAGTGTGCAAAAGTAGTAGAACACCTGGAGACTGGTAGCACTTCAAACATCCTTGGAATGAGCGAGAAGTTTTCCGATATATTTCGCAACCACTTTTGTGTCGAGCCCAGCACGTTGAAATGAATCTCGGCCCTTCTTCAAAAGGCCACCACGAAACATTACGAAAATGAAGTCCAAAGATTTGATAGTGACAGATATTCACTTCTGTGAGCACCTTCTGTTGACCCTCTTGAGATATTGTTCATTTTGTCAGAGTGAGCTTTTAATTATGGAACGGTGCAAAAACCAATAAACTCTTATACAAAGGTTCAAAAAGCTGCTGCCAAAAATCGGATCCGAGGCTTATTTGTGCTAACAATAAGGAATCCGTTGATGATGCTAGGAAAATTCCTAAATGGCTGCTTTTCCTGGAAATGCAAGGTTTGAGGGTGAGCTTATAATTATGAAACGGTGCAAAAACCAATAAACTCTTATACAAAGGT